>RDPX01000222.1:239894-315056 GCA_003991215.1 Morbakka virulenta
TGTTGTTGTACGTGATCACATATAAAATAACCGAGAAGAAAGATCAATCTCGAGATCTTGAATTCATAATAATAATAATAATAATAATAATAATAATAATAATAATAATAATAATAATAGTATTTCCAAGTTCAGATTGAGACAAAAACTTAAATAAAACAAATTGGATGTTGCGATTGAATGACAAAAACCCCTGGCAATGAAGGCAGAAAAAGGACAGAAAAAGATTGAAAAATACTGCTAAGAGTTAGAATGCCTAACCACTGGAATAATAATGTAGAGACAGTCATATTCATAGTCATAATCATAGTCATAATCATAGTCATAATCATAGTCATAATCATAGTCATAATCATAGTCATAATCATAGTGATAGTGATAGTGATAGTGATAGTCATAGTGATAGTCATAGTGATAGTCATAGTGATAGTCATAGTGATAGTGATAGTCATAGTCATAGTCATAGTCATAGTCATAGTCATAGTCATAGTCATAGTCATAGTCATAGTCATAGTCATAGTCATAGCGATACTCATAGGTAAACTCATAGATAGTTGCAAACTTTTCCTGTAGAACAGTGTTCAATTTTTGCTTTGATTCTTTTGTAAGTAGCTAAATCTCAAAGTCACTCGACAGGTTGAGCCAGACGTTGTTACTGTAAATTTGTTTTAAAGTGGAGTTTTTTCGTTGTTAAGAATTAAATTTCCTTGTGAAGCTCTTTTCCCTTATCTTGAGTTCATTATTTTTATTTTTGTTATTCAACAAAAATAAACTGCTTAAAGTGTCCACTTCTATACCTTTAGATGACAGTCAAAACTTTTTTTAGGTGTTAAAAATCAAGAAGTACATTGCAGTTGATACAGCTGGAAAAGAAATATATTTGTTAGGTTTGTCTACTAAAGTACCCTTATTATTTTTAGATAATTTCTACTGCTTTCCTTTTTTTGACGTCGTGCAATAGAACCCTGCAATCCATGAATAATGAGAGAAATTGTTGATGTACGATGATACAGATGATGTACTAGGTTAAATTTGTCTTACAGTATTCAAAGGCATTAAAGGAATTTTTCCAAACTTCCAAGATTATTTTGAACTCGTAAATCACAACAAAGGAACATGAAACAATAATAAACTTTTGAGAGTGCCTAAAGTGAAACTAGAAAGCACTAAAAAGTCTTTTTATTACAATGGGGTAGTAGTTTATAATGACTTACCATTAGATATCATAACAGAAATCTAACTATTGTTTTTTCTGTAAAAAGTTGGACCTATTTCTGAATTCGTAAATGTGTCTAAGAAAATTTACACCCAACTGCCCAGTTTCTCAAATGTCACACCTTTTCAGATATTCATAAATTTCCTAGACACATCTTGACGAATTTTGATTCGCTTAACTTTGAACCACTGATTTCAAAATTTGTATCTACTTGTGAATAAATTGACTTTCTTCATTACTTTTAATTGTTTTATTTATTATTTATTTTAATACACAGGACTTATATGAAAAACAGTTATGGAAGCTGATATAATGCATAATGTTGAAATAGTATCAAATAAATAAATAATAAATAAATAATAAATAAATAAATAAAAATCTTATGGAATACCTTCTTCTTAAAAAAAGTAAAGCTAATCAGGAATCCGTTACTGTCTCCTAATGCAGTTTGTTTAATTTTACTGAGCCTACCGAATTTATTGCTTCAGACTCTACTGTTTTTAAAATAAGATCACTGGAAGAACCCAAGGTTCATATTGTAGGTAAGACAGAAAAATAATTGGTTTTAATCCAATTTAACTCGTAATCCGTAAATAATATAAGATATTTTTACTTCTGAAAACGTTTTTCTAAAGAAAAGAACAAACAATCTTTTTTCTTTCTCTTTCTACTTCTTCCATATTCAGACATATTTAGTCAAAAAGATTTAGTTATTTAATTTCTACTTTATATATAGGTTAAAATTAGGCACGTATCTCTTTTAGGACAGATTAATTACTTTCATTAGGAACATGATAGAAAATGTGTCTTTATCAAAGCACTAACGTATTGTTCGCACAAAAATGGATAATGATAAATAAACTGAGATAATAGCTTAATCAATTTCTTTGAATCGCATTTCTGTCCATGGATAGTTTGGTTTTAGCGTAGAGAGGTAGCGGACATTGTTTTTTATGAGTCACAAAGGTCTTAACCATTTGTCTGCGGTGTACTAAATTCAAGACTCGTCAAACCATTGTGGCTTTGTTGTTAACTAATTTTATTCAAGGACATGATTTTATCCTTTAGACGAATGTATCAAACTTGTTCTTTAGCAATAAAATACTTTCTAAGGATCAATATGGGATGAGCTGAGGTTCAAAAACATAACCAAAGGACCTGATATTACCATCAATGGTCGAAAATTATTCCTAAATTTCACGTTGCTGTGTCATGTAAAGGTCAAATATCAAGTATTTGCAGGTTGTATTTTCATGAATCCCAAACTTTCAATACCAAAAGAATAAGCCTGATTTTTAATTAATGTATTTAGGAAATTTTATAAAATGTGTCAAAATTTCTTCTATAAATCATGTTAAGTTGCTTTTTGGTTGAAGGAAGATTCCTGTTTTTGTAATTATAAAGAATGTCTAATTTTAGACAAGACAGTTATAACAAACCCAGTTGGTATGCGTAGAATTAAGCTTACTTAAAATATTGTTATTTTGGTCGGATTTTTAGAGATTAAATTTCTTTAAAATGCAGGTTTAAATTGTAAAGAAATTATTGTTTTTTTCTTACAATTTTTTCTAATACTTTTTATAGACAAGTAAAAAAAGATAACTAAAAGACCAATTTGTAAGTATATTTTCAAGACGTCCAAACGGGATTAACTATATTTCTGAAAAAAACATAAGTAAGAGATTATGTTTTAAAAAATTGGTTGTTCATGGGGCAACATAGAAATAGGGAAAAAAGAAATTAATTATAGCTGTTAAAAGCTTCGTTATTTGTAGCCCCAGCAGTTCAAGGCAGTGAAAACAAAAATATTACATTTGCATGAAGTCAGCCTTACTTTTCTTTTTTTCTTCTTCACTGTTGAAGGTTAGGGGTCGTAGTTGCTGTGTGCACTGTAGCTCATCAACGACCTCGATTCTTAGCTCCTGTCATACAGATGGATTAGAAGGTATCCTTGATGGTAGTCCTTGATGTTGTCCATCCAGCTTCATTTAGATCTGCCTCTACCACCTTCTGAGTCGAGTCTTCTCTCTGGTATATATTTCCATATTTCTGTGCTTGAATCACATAGGCAAGTAATTAAGTTTCCTCTTTCATGCAGTGGACAGCAACTGCTTAGAAATCTTTACCTCTCAAGAACTGAGACATTGGTTTCATGGTCATGCTAGATTATATATAAAATCGTCCTACAGTATACCAATCAAAAACATTTATTCTCTTAGTATTGAAAGTTTTAGAGTCCAGGCTTTACTTAGAGTGTCATCGGTCACACAAGAGTCCAGATAACCGTAAGGTTCAGATGCTTGTGTAAGAAACAGGCTTTATATATTTTTTCCAGGTAAACGTGAGCAGGATTTGCGGCACACAAACTGACTTTAATTTCCAAGAAACAGTCCGATGTCACATTGATGAATAAGTTTAGGTATTTAAAATGTCTATTTTCCTTCAGTCTTCTACTATGGAACAAGATATTTAGCATTTCAGAGTTTTTGGTGGCTGCCATAACTTTCTTCTTCATGGTGCTGATCTTAAGAAGACATTTTTAGATATTCAGCAAACTTTGACTGGTCTACAGGAGAGGTGTATATTTTAACAATATCATATACGAAAAGTTTGTTTACGTTCGTTCTACTTATTTTAACATCTATTTAGTTTATTTAATCCATGGTCTTCCTCAAAATATCTTTTGAACACTTATTAAAAAACATAGGCGAGGTTGAGCGCCTTAGCTTCATCTTTATGTCACTAAACCACCCAGAAAGCCTATTTTTTTATACAGTCAGCAAAATGCCACTGTCATTAAGACCTACTGCGAGGTCCTCAGCTGATGTTACTCCTTCTGTTGTCACGTCCCCTTTCTCATCATCCTCAATAATCTCAATATATCCCACAGTTGTCTGCAGCATAATTCATGTTGTTTCACAGGACATGACTAGTCCTATGCTAAACATGGTTGGTAGTGACATCAATATTTAAATATAATTGACTGACCACGTGTTAAAAAGAAGAAAAAAATCATTATTATATTTTTGTTGTAGATGATGTCAAGAGTTTTCGTTTCTTTTTAAACATTCCCGATGAAAGACAACTTGTAGCGGGGCAAAAGAATCTGTTTCTACACCTCCATAAGCTGAACATGCATTTATTCATCTATTGTGTAACTGTTCAGAACAAGGTTACACATTCTTCAATCTGGTCAATTTAGCATAATTTTCCAAAGGAAGATTTTCCAAAGGAAGATTTTTCAAAGGAAGATTTTTCAAGGAAGTAGCAAAGGTAATAAATACTATATAAGAACAACAGAGCATTAGCACAACAACAGACTTCAGCCGTTTTTATTTTGTATTCATTAGTGACTTAGTTGTCAAACGTCAACCTTCTTTGTAAAATTACGGTGTATGCTTCACAACTCTGCACATACAGAGGCAACTGACACATCAACGCTTTTCTGTTCTAAAGTTGCTTCTTTAGCTCATTTGCAAAAGGAACCAATCAGTTTTCTTTTCTAATGGTCACTACTCAGTTCTTAATTAAGAAAATCTATGCTTGTTATAATGGACTTAGGCAACCCGAAACAGCTTTCTGACGACGAACTTTCACTTTTGCATCTTACATGACAATGATAAATGACGTCTTTCTTTTGCATGTCATTATCAACAACAGCCGATTCAGCAACGATGAGCAAAAACGGACAGTATGAGTGTATGTCTGATAATGTTTTCGTTTGATGTTTTCACTCCTTTAAAAGGCAAGGGTAATTCACTGCTTGGCTCTGCTGATGAAAAACACAGTGAATAAAATTAGCTGTTTTCTTCAAGGAGCCTATGTTAATTATAACTTTACTAATGACTACTTGTCTTGGCTAGCAGCTAATTCAGTCCAATTTTATCATATTACTGGTTTCATTTAAAAGCTGGGCATCATTAGTCATATTTAAACTCTTAAAGGTATCATTACCTGTTAAACTGAGTTTGTACCAGTGGAAATTTGGTAGTCAATCAATTTGAACATACGTCACTTTTAAATTTGAGTGGGGCTATACTTGAAAGTTGGTTACATATACTTTTCTTACTTGGTGACTGTGAAATTAGTCTCTGGGTTTTATTGGTCGGACCTGGGAAGAAGGCTTAAGAAAATTAAACGGAGAAAATATTTACTCCTGAAAGTTTCTTTATTACCTTTTCTTACAATAATAAGTAAAAAAATTCCTTCAAATTTCTAATATCATCACACTAAGCTTGAAGCAAATTGTGCAGATAAAATTTCTTTGTGTTTGTGTGTTTTAGCTTCTCCAGCATTCTTTTTCAGCAGTAAAACTGTCTTTAAAACATAGGAATATTATTTCAATTCCACAACCTCACATTTTTATTGCCATGCCATTTGTAAAAATCAGGTTTCTGAAATAAATACTGGTATACCCGTATCACTAAAAGTTGGACGGATAGCAATAAATATATAGGTAAAAGAACAATTACTTTCCGTTTGCTCAGAAAACAATTCCATAAAGAATAGCCCCGTAATCGAATTATAATTAGATCCTTTAGAAAAACAAATAATGAGTTTACTTTACCAAAAATATGTACATTTAATAATTTTAGATAGTCAATAAACGCTTAGGCAGCAGGAAAAGGGTCTGAAACTTTAGTTCGTACAAGCCAATATTGTATACAAGGTAAGACACACAGCAAAAAAACAAAAGGAAAAGGTAAGGTTAAAATAAAAAAAAGAAAAGATAAGGTTAAAATAAAAAAAAGAAAAGATAAGGTTAAAATAAAAAAAAGAAAAGATAAGGTTAAAGTAAAAAAAAGTGATGGCAAATATAAGTAATGGCGTGGTCTGAGGAGTTAGAAGTTACTCGGGTAACTAAGGTAAACCAGTTACCTTANAGATAGTCAATAAACGCTTAAGCAGCAGGAAAAGGGTCTGAAACTTTAGTTCGTACAAGCCAATATTGTATACAAGGTAAGACACACAGCAAAAAAACAAAAGGAAAAGGTAAGGTTAAAATAAAAAAAAGAAAAGATAAGGTTAAAGTAAAAAAAAGTGATGGCAAATATAAGTAATGGGGTGGTCTGAGGAGTTAGAAGTTACTCGGGTAACTAAGGTAAACCAGTTACCTTAGTAACTGTACTAAGGTAAACCAGTTACCTTAGTAACTGTACTAAGGTAAACCAGTTACCTTAGTAACTGTACTAAGGTAAACCAGTTACCTTAACTTGAAGCACTGACATGACGTAAAGAGCTCTTAGATTTTCATCTCTATCTATGTTTTCGTAGCACCTCTGTTAATATTGATAGCAGTTCTTCTTGTGTTCTGAAACAATTTTTGTGGACAGTAAATTAAGATATTATTTTAAGGACAGGAGAAGTGGTGACTTTACGTTTTGTTTCCTTTATGAAGAAAAGTAGGTATTATAGAGAAAGAGAGAAAAAAGCTGGTAGCCCATAAAAGAATTTTGAGTTAAGCAAAAAACGATTTTAAAAACATTAGAATTTTACCTTTAGCTATTAAGCTAGTGCATATGCTTACAAAAGAAACCTTTCTCTGACTCAAAAACAGATTAAAATGAGACAGTGTGTACTCTATTGCTTTCCACTAGATAAGTTGATGGTTGGCTTTTGTTGGTATCATGATATTAAAGGGGTGAAACAATTTTTGGAATTCCTTGATCCTACTTTTAGTAAGACTTTAACTAAAATGAGCCAGGATGTTTACAGTCCATAACTTTTACTTTCAATTTTTTTCATTTCTTCAATTCTGAGCCTTTATCCTTAAAAAATTTTAAAGAAAATTTTTCGTAAACATTTACATAATACAGATGGCCATTTTCGCATTCAAAATATATTGTTATCAAATGTGGGTCCTCTTGAAATAAGGATCATAGAATCTGAAAAAGTTTGTGTTAAAAACGATTAAAAGAATTTATATCTTTAATTTTTATTTCTAAAATTCCATTTAGGCTTTTTTTGACAAATATGTAAGCATAGAATTACTTGTAGGTTAAAATCAAGATAAAATTTTTGTTGCTCTCGCTTAATGATTTAAAGAGCAAGGGTAACCAACACGACAAATTTCGATTTTCAGGTTTTCGCAAAATGAAAATTGACTGGAGAACAATACAAAATGACTGGAAGAGCCACTCATTGTTAGGTCTTCGTGGCAAAGCAAAGTATCAACATCATTTTTGAAAGTAAGAACAAACTAAGGCATATTACATATAGTAAGATAAATGGCAGTTTACAAGCCTTTCAATAATTGTTGACGCTTCTGTGAGTTGGGATGAAAGTTACTAATAAATTTTCTTTAAATTTTTATTTATTGAAGGAAATCCTGAAAAAAGACTAAAAACTGCTTTTTGTAATTGCCTACACTGAATTTACGTGGCTTAATGGTTAGTGCAGTTGCACAGTAACCAGGAGATCCCGGCTTCGATTTCCCGAGTGGGCGAGGAGAATTTGGAACTTTACATAAGAAAAAGCCATTTGTTGGTGTCAAGAAGGGCATACGGTCAAGAAATTCCTCACTGCCAAAACAAAGCCCCTCTGAAAAGCACCTCCTGAGCCTCAATTTCTGGGGGGAAATGACCTTAAACACCCAAAAATTAATTGTAATATATAGATCAGTTTTAGTAAGAAGGTAATTTTTGTGCTGCTTTAGATCAAAATTTCTAGGAATGGCGATTAAAATATAAATTAAGTGAAATCTACTTTTAGAACAATGTAGGATACTCCCTTCCATACACTTCCCTACTATTGTTCGGATGAGCATTGTCAAAAAATAATATCTAACAAAGTGGTCTACCATTTCATGGTGTCTTATTGTGATATATTGTTAAATGTGGTTACATTAATAAAGGACACTGTCTGGTTGTCAATTCTTACAGGATTTTTTTTCTTTTTTATCAATAAAAGCTACAGGATTTATAGCATTGACTAGTACATAAAGGATCAGACAAAAGAATCTGTTGCTTAGATTAAGGATTTCTTAGTCAAATTCTTGATTAAATAGTTTTGGTAGGGTGTAGTATTAAGTATAGAAGAACTGCAAAGGAATATTTTTTCTTTTAAGAAAGATATCGAAGAAAATAAATAAGATCAATTCATTATTTATATGAATTATCCTCTTACCATCTATGATTTTCTTAATATAGCTGCTTCATACCCTCCAAAAACTACTTGATTGGATTATTAGCCTGTACCCCGGACGTTATATAACCTCTGGTAAAAATAAAAATTTCTTTTATCATACTAAAACTGTAGAAGTTTAGAAATACTTTTTTGGTCGTGGACAGCAAATTTATACAAGCAGATAATTACATTAGTATTTGTAGAGCCCAGTTTCTTTTCGCAAATGGATAACTTTTACGTTTTTAATGGAAGCAGCGATTATTAAGTACAGATTATATGGTCATCATAATCCTTGTCGTTGTAAAATGCATATCACCCCAACTTACTTTAAAACAATAGCTATTTTTTTTATTCTTCATAGGCCGTTGTACATTGACTACCAGGTAAACTTTTAATCGAGCATTTAAATAGTACATTTCATGCAGGTAAATGTTTATACGAAGCTTGGTATTTCACATTGGACCAAATTTTGGAGTCATGTTAAACATTCTAACTGGTGATTAACTCGTGCCCTTCTCTTTATTTATTTATTCATCTTGTCAAGTCACTACACATGTTGTAGGTCTCAATACAAAAAATAAAATTTAATGCGAATAAATTATATAACATATTTAAGTAGAATTAATTTTCTTAACCTTTAGCAGTTCAATAAGACTTAAATATCTTCTATTTTATTATGCTTATAGGTTTGATTCTTGGGTCACCTCATAGTGTCTTTTATGGTGCAGCTTGACATTCTCCAAACCGATGATTGGAACTTGCCCTAGGAAAAGTTTCTCTACGATAACTATTCAGTTCTTCCATCAATCCCATCAATCTAGAGGTCGCTAGATTAATAAAGGTAGATGAACACCTCAGTGGAGTGACGCATGTTTCTGAAGAAGAAAGTAAAAGACCCAAGTGAGGATACTGGGGCAGAATCACGGACAGCAAATACAGTATAAGATGCAACAATTTGAACGGACAAGTCGCCAACTTCTTCAAGATGGAATTCTTTTAAATCAAGAAACGTTGGAGACTTGCTGCAGACATTAAAAAACTGAATTATTCCTTTCGAGCAGTCTAAGTGCCAAAAAACTATCAGAAATTAAATTTCATCTGTGAGTGACACTCACAAAAAAAGAGTAGATTCTACCAGAGAAAGACACCAAATGAAGTTCTAGAACCTGAAACGAAAGTTGCCACCAGCACCAGTTAGTCAGAAGTCGTATTGGTTTGTCAATCTCTCTAGTCTGACTTTTATATCACACCATTATACACAAGTATACCCAGTGATGACACCTTACGAATTGCAGAGGACCTTCTTGAACATGCTGATTCATTGCTATCAAGGACTACACTGAAACCTGCAGATATCCTGAATCTACTATGAGCACTTTTCACAAACACATGCTTCTTCTCCAACAATGACATCTCAAAAAAAGCTTACGACTCATGACATGATAAAGCTCTTACACCTACTGATAGGCAGCTAACGCACCTCTGCTTTCGAATAGAGGTAGCAGAAGTGATAACCATATTTTGCTCTACCACAGGTTAGCGTAGCTGTACCTACTCCCAATGTCCCAAATTGCATCCATTTTGACAAGATGAAACATAAATTGGTTTCAACAACTCAAGGAAGGTGTGCTTTGTGCAACGTCACACTGAGATGGTTTGTGTTAGATGTAGGAAATTTGTTGTAAAAAACGTTTTATTGTTGTGTCCCTTGTCAAGTATTCTCTATGAACGTTTTTCGTTATGATAGTCAATGTGAACGAATAATTATTTAAATTTTGAAAATCGTAAGGTAAAGTAGGCAACCTTATGACAATTAGAAAATTTTTCTTAAATGTAGATGGTTATTCAAATTCAAGAATTAAAAGACATTTTTCGGGTTGGAGTTCACTTTGTATGGTATTATTGATAAGTTTTTAATATGGGAACACGCCCTAATCCAGTGAAAGACTAACTTTTTTGAAAAACAATTGTTGAATAATATCGGGCACCAAGAAATAAAACTACATGAATGAAGAAAATTTTTTGTAATGGGGATGTGTGTGAAACAACAAAAGAGTTAAAAGAAATTGTTGGCTGTCATTGGTAGCTGTGAATTGTAACCAATACGGTTAAAAAAAGAGTACTAGGGGAGCTGTTATTAATTACATTGGCCAAGTTTAAAAAGTTCTTTTTAAAGATCGGAGGTTTTTTAAATGATTTCTGTATTTTTTGGTGCGCTAAATCCAAAAATTCCATCCAATTTCTTTGGTCATGTCAAGTTTTTTGAGATATGATTAGTACACGTTTTTAAACCTGAATAGTACTCAATTAAAAAACACAAACACAGGGCTGTCGCTGGCCCAATCTTTGTTTTTATATAGAAAACGAAACTGGAGCAGCTTCAATCTGAAACCGAAATTGCATCTGTCTTTAACTTTAGGAACGTGAAAGTAAAACTTTTTCTGTTTACACCTGGATGGTCATTTACTGTCTAGCAGAGCTGAACGCCTGTTAATGTGACTTAAAATCAGAAGAAACAGGTCTATTTTTTTTATTTCAGTAAACAAATCATCCTGACAGTTTCTGTTATAAATGTTGTAATGTAATTTTTTTGGTCACCTTACAAAAATACCTGAAGACATTCATTGTCCAGACCTAGCTGTTCTCGAGTCAGATGATACAATGTAATCTAGCTCTGAATCAGAATCTGATAACACACATGACAGAATAGTGATGAAAAAATATACGCCAAAAAAGAATGACCGGCCAGTGCCTCTAACACAAGCAGATCTGAATGACCCGAAAAGACACCTAAACCTCTCAATGTAATCAGCACAGCTTCTGGGTTCTTGTCTTTGTGACAACAATTTGCTGGTACCTGGAAAACCATTCTACTGGTCTCTAGAGCGTGAAAGTGAATTTAGATAGTTTTCCACAATCCAGAGAAACTCTTCATTGGTTTACTGCAATAACATTGTTGATTTGATGAAATAAAATGGGGTGGAATATGTTGCTACAGAATGAAGACTTTTTATCAACTCCTTCAGCAGAATCTCAAGGCTGTTCTCCTTCATAATAGACATAAATACTCTTCGATTCCAATTGGTCTTTTTGTGAAAATGACAGAAACCCACGACAGCATGGATCAGTTGCTGTCTTTTCTTAACTATCATGACCAGGGGTGGTTGGTCTGTGGAGATCTTAAGGTTGTTGGATTGGTTTTAGGACTACAGGGTAGGTACACAAGGTATCCATGCTTTCTATGTTTGTGGGACAGTCGGGCTGATGATAAACATTATATCAGACAAAAATAACTTCCATTATAAGGGTTGGAACCTGGTTTGCACATTGTTTAGTCTTGCCTTCTTGTTGAACCAAAACAACAAATTACTTCCACCCTTATATATCAAACTGGGAGTTATGAAACACTTGGTGAAGGCAATGGATAAGGAAAGCAGTGGGTTAATTTTCCTTCAGCAGACGTTCCTTGCGTTAGCTTTTAAAAGCTTAAGGCTGGCTTTTTTGATGGTCCTCAGATACAGGAACTCATACAGGACTCAATGTTCGATGGTGCGCTAAGTACAGCTAAGCAATCTACTTGACTGTCTCTTAAATCAGTAATTACAACCTTTCTTGGAAAGAACCAGAGTTCAGAATACAGGAAGCCAGTCGACGAACTCCTGAGGAACTTTCGAAATTTAGGGGCATGCATGTCAGTCAAATTATCTTAACGTATAGTTATCTACTCCTAAAACGGTACTTCATTATAATGTATTGAATAAAATAAAGAATAGAGTGGACTCTAAACTAAGGATCTTTTAGCATGGATTTTGAAGAGGGAGCCTAATAGCGATAAAAATATTCAAACACTCATTTCAATAGCTCTTGATGTTCTTACTCAAAGGCATTGTGCTTTATCGAAAAAGCTTTAAATATAAATAGATTTATGTACGATAACCCCACCTGACAAACTGTACAAGATAAAATTCTTCTACAATAATTAGAGGGTGATAAGGAACAAAGCAGAGATGTACCCTAACACCAACCCTTTTCAAGATTATTCAAAAGATTGTTAGACTTTAACATTTTAAACAATTTTTGTAAATAAAGATTCAAAATGTACTCTGGTAAATGTAAAATTATTTTACAGAAAAGATATTTAGTACTTAAATAAGTATTCAACGTTCGAACATGAAGGATTGAACTGGCATCTGCTGTCATGGAAGGCTGTAAGACAAGATTTGGAACTGGGAAAACTTATACAAACATACCAAGGAAAAAATAAATATTAAATTGTTTGATCTGCTTTTTGTTAATGATTTTGAAGCTTTGAGTCAAATAAGTAGCAAATGGTATTAGGAACAAATTGTCTATTTCAGTCGCTGGTAAGACTTTGAAAGAAAATGAGTGATGTCGCGATTAAAGTAACTAGGAGTAAAAAACCTAATACATTTTACGCAATAACCAAGACTTAACTAGCAAAATTAATTTAACAGACTAAAGACTTTTGAATTATAGTTAGGATGAACGGTGACAAAGTCGCACCAGCATTAGTACTTAGTGGTATGAAAAGGGTACAAGCCAGGCGTTAAAGTGAATGGCAATAAATCGGTAAAATGCAATGGCAACCTCCCGGAGTACTTTGCCAAGAGCAGTCATTCTAATTCACTTGATCTTGTCCAACGATAAGAACTTAAAAGGGGTTGGTCATACAAAAGAGGCCAACACATGGTTTGAAACATAAAATGTTCGGAAACCCTGCCAAGTTGGAAAAGCAAATGCAAATTCGAGTATGGAAAGACTGAGCATCAATGTCCTAGGTTTTTGCGAGAGGAGATGAACAGATAGCGGAGGTTTTGATGTAAATAAATGTAATGTCATATACCCAGGAGGTAGTCAGCATGAAAGAATAAAAGAGAGGTTGGTTTGTTAATGGAAAAAGACAAGAGTAAATGTGTGTTAGTTTACTGAAATTGTTTATTCTTCTACCAGAAAATGGTGTGAACTGATGGCTGCATTTTCCAATAATGGGTCTATGAAATAGAAAGAACGATTTAGAGAGACGAAAACCAAACAAAGTTTGCTGATAAATGCCTGGTTTATTATTCAATCAATGACGTTGAGTTGTTGGTACGTATTACATCATTAAAATCTTTTCCTGCAGATGGACAATAAAAATTAATACAACATAATTTTGGTTGTTCAGAAGGTGAATAATGGTCTTAAAGATATAAAACCCTGTTTGTCCTTCACTGTACAGAACACAATTGAAATGATTGTACCGCTTGGAGGAGAGCGAAAGAATGCACAATGCAGAATATTAAATTAAAGTTGCCATTTCAGGCTATATATTGTTTGTCATCCATTAGTCTTTTTACGGATGGTTTCAACACCCGATTATCTTTATTGTTAAGTATATATCATCAACATAACATGTCTTTTTTGACATCAAGATGCTGTACAGAAAAAGTAAGGTGAAAATGAAACAGAAAACAGAGTGGTAAGAACAAGTTAGACCAAACACTAAATGAATAGGACCCTGAATTAACATTTTTCTGCTTTAAAAGCTCTTTTTAAAAGACGAGGACAAGAGATCAAATAAAATTCACTTGTGTTAACTTAGTGGCACTTAGCAATTTTGTGAATACTGAGGTATTTCCAGTACTAAAACGAAAGTTTACTTCAATCATTTAAGCCACCCTTGATCTGGAGGACCACCTTCTTGCTCATAATATAACCTTTTCAATGTTATAGCAATATAAGATAACAAAATATTTTCAACTGTATTTGCGCTAGCATCAATTTAAGTCTTTATTTACTAAACCAACTGTTTACCAGATAATAAGATTTTCTAAATTTAAGCGATGAAGAAAAAATGCAACTTAAAATTTATCCTGTATACTAGTCATTCAACAAACTCAATAAGGAGATCCATTAGGTAAAATAAATACCTTTCTAAGGACGTTTCCCGCTAAGGAAGCCAATGTTACACCGAAAATATGCAGGTAATTGAATTATTCTTTAAGTTCCCACATGAAAACCAAAAGCTAACATCTAAGGAGATTACATGATTTGCCCAGCACTCCATTTGCAAGATTGAAACTTTTTAAAGGAAAGCTTTCAAAAAATTTTTCTTTGCTTACATCCAGTGGAGTCCCATTGATCATTAAAAGTGATAACATTGATTTGTAATTAGTAATTGTGAAAATTGCAAGTAAATAATGAAGGAGGTACCTGTGAATAACACCTTTCGACTAAGGAATTTGCAGATAATGATTCGTAAGAAACCTATTTGAGCGACTAATTTGCTGTTTAACCTTAAACTTTGTCTAAAGAGGTAGGTAAGACATTTAGAATTACAAATCGATTCGTGCTCAAAGCTCAAGGTTTTGCTTGTAACAGAACTTAAAAACGTTTCTGTGTTATTAAACACATCTTTAGTATACAGCAGTCTATTCGGAAAATTGCTCTCCTCAAAAACGGGATCTTAGGCCTGATAAAGACGCAATGGTCACTGCAAAGGGACGACTGTGTAAATGTAAATGGCTCTGTTACTCTAGCATTACCGCAGAATAACAACAGAAGACATTTCCTTATAACCCTACAGAGAAAACCTGAAGGTGACTAAAGTAAAACCCAAAGCTACATAAGATTTGTCAATTTCTTTACCAGTTATATATATATACATATATATATATATATATATATATATATATTTAGAAGAGTATTCAGTTTCCTACCTATCTACATAACCACCTACCATGAAAACCCGACAACTTAAACAAAACAATTTCATACCCATAAACTTAGACAGAAACTTTAAGAAGCACTAAAAAGAGGGATAGCCGAATAATTTTTTATTGAAATTCAAAATAAATACATAAAATAAAGCACTAGTTGTTGCGCTTGGAGTAAGTATTGCATACTCTCTCCGGGACACCCGCCTCACGCACGAAAATATTGCATCCATCTTTTTTACGTGTCCCTATAATCTCTGTGACAAGAGAAACAGTCTGCTAGATCAAAGTCTTTTGCTTTGTAGTGATATTTTGAAAGAAAGCAGCTGAACTTGTCAGGTTATTCTAATATTTTTAATACCCAATAAAAAGACATGCTCTTAGTGCCTACTATATCAATTCTATGTCACTTTGAACTCGGTTAATACGAATGCAGACAAATGGATAAAAGATTTATTTTGTATATTCAGTTAAGTCTTAAGGTTGACTTTTATTCATAACTAGGCCTATCGAATTTGTACAGCACAAAAAATGTTAGACACAAAAGCTTGTTGAAAAGCAATATTTTCTTCCCAAATAAAAATTGAATATGCAGACATCAATCTAATGTCCCAAAAACCTCTTCAGGAGGCATTACTCAAGCAATTTAGAGCATCAACAGAAATCGTGTTAGTCTAAGTTCTGTTAAACAGATTATATTAAAAATAAATAGGTTAGGTATTTAGTGGCATTTGAACAGAATTCTGTCTTTCCTAATGCTTGCCAAACAGGTGGAGGCGGACTGTCTACCTAACCATTTAGAATTTAATAGTAGTCAGTCAAAATAACAATGTACTAAAAGTGTTCTGCTAAATCATTCAGAAGTACATTTGTTCCATTTTTAGGAGACAGCAATCAAACATATTTGGATATTAACAAAAATCGTGTTATTCCAAATACTATTTAACAGATTATATTGAAAACAAATAATTAAAATAGTTAGTGACATTTTAACAGAATTCTTGTTTTCTTAATGCCTATCCAACGCTTTGAGATACACTGTTATCCAACAATTTTTAAATTTGTTTCCAGTCAGTGAAAGTAAAAAGATACTGAAAATGTTTTGTGAAGTAATTCAGAAATATATTTGTTCAGTTTTAAACATGTTGTTTCTATGAAAGAAGAAGAAATTACAGACATATATTGTTAAGCATTTTAAAGTATTATTGCTAGGTATTTTTGACTCTATGAGTAGGACTTTATTTACCAGGATACATTTTTGAGACACAGGGGATGATATATTTCTTGTCAATGGTTATTTTTTACTTTACCTTTGGTAAAAGTTTTCATAGCAATTACAGCTGAATGTTTTTCAGATTTTATGGATAAGGATTTCTTAGACTAAAAATGTCCATTTTATGAATCTGTTTCAGTTAGGGCTTGATGTTTGGTATCTTACTCTAAAAATAAAGCGGGCCAGCAATAGAAAAGCACGTTTGCAGAACTTCATTTCTGTTCTTAAGATAAATGATATAAAAACCTCTGTTTAAAAACCTTACAGATTCTTTTCATTCAGTCATGATCCTAACAACTCAAGACTACCCTTTGAGAAGGACAGGTCTCTGACTTGGTTATTCAGTGCAGCCCAGGAAAATTAATGAAGTCAAGCCATTGTCATCAGGTATGAAATCTTCTTCTGAAGAGCTGTTGTTACAGTCAGAATCAAAATCAAAATCATCACAATTTTATGGTTATTCTTAAATGAAAATTTTGTGACCTATACTCTGGAAAAATAATACTTAGTCTAATGGTCTTTAGCTCTTTCCATATCATTCGAATGGCAAACGTCATTGACTTCTTCCTCTCATTGCACCAGAAGTGTAGCAAGCTGAGCACATAATATGTTGTGTCCATTACTTGTCCTTATCCCCAAGTAAACAGCCGAAGTTCATCTTATTTTTCTTGACCTCTCGTGTTATTGTACGCTTTTGAACTTTCACAATAAATTGTCCACAGACATAACAAAATACATCAGATATATTATTCACTGTTTTGACATTGTTAACACTGGAAAACAAATGAAAAATAAATGTATATGGTTTTACATATATTGAATTTAAGATGATGAAATAGTTTACCTTAACTTTGCAGCAATGAATAATATAGTTTATTTTAAAAGTTTATTTTAATATTTGGTGTGACAACAAAGGCGTCGTTCCACCATACGATATCATGCTATAGCCTGTATGTACGGATTCAGCAGCAAAAATGTGTCCATCAAAAGAACACTGAAAGTAACATTTTTTTCTTTCAAAATATTAATTATTTTTAAACTTCTTAAAGAATCTTGGAAATATTATTCTTCCGACAAGGACCAACATCTTTATAACAAAATTAGGGTGAAAAGGGGGAAAAACGAGCTATATCCTTACTATCAAAACTCCTTTACATACGATACAGGCACAATATAGAAGCAATACGTTTAGATAATATCAGAAATTTGACACCATACAAGTTGTAATTCTAATAAGCATCCCACGAACACAGAATACAGTTGTTAATAATATTTTATATTTAACAACATTATCAATGAAATTTCACATCTCCAGCGGGAGATTCAATTCAAAACAGAAATGTATACTTCTTTTTCCACTCTTGAAAACTTGGTATCATCCAAGGGTTTGTTGATGATGAAAAGAGTCTGTAGTATGAACGTGAATTAAATGTCAACTATCTCACAGTTAAAATAATTCCCATGATTTTATTGTGATTTTGGGGATTCTGTGATTGGCTTTGCAAACAAATGGGAACAGAGACGTGTTTTTTTTCGGGTCTTTGTATTGGGTAAAAATCTTCTTTAAGACCAGTCCCAGATCTCAATGCCTGAGTGTTTGATTTTTCTTAAGCTATAAACTCAATACCTAATCAGTTGGGAGTAAAAATGGTTTTTAGCAATGATGCGTATGTGTTTTCTAATGTTTATTAATGTTAGGGTTCTTACATTGCAGGTATGGAGCCTTAAGCGAAGCTCCATTTGCCTTATCATCTACATACAGGTTTTTGAGTTAAATATTTACTGAAGAGCATTTTAAGTAACATAATCATGTTTAAACAGTGGATGTAAAATGTACTGGCCAATGGGCTTTTCCTCAGGTTTCACGCCTGTAAGGTATGGAACCTAACTTCTACTTCAAAAACGGTATGCTTAAATATAATGAATCAGAATATTTTTTTGCAAAGGATAATCTAAAACTGATAAATTAACTAATATTAAAAATTGCACGTAGCGACATAAATCTCTTTGATTTTTTAAAGTCAGCATAAAAAACTTATTTGTATATCTCAACAATTGCGTGATGAAAAATATTTGTTGACCAATGTTAATTACATTTCAAGTATATTATGTTACAGAGTTAGAACAATGTTTAAATAGAAAGCTAAGTAGTTTGTATCTCTTATCCTAATGGAAGTTGCAGCTTAAAGCCTAAAGAAAGAGTATCATAGTAATTTCCTACCTAAGATACTAAAAGTGGAAACGATCTTTCGTCTAATTACAGTTTTCTCCCTTCATTAAAAAAACAAAGAACTGTCATATAAATCTTCATTGGTACGGAACGTTCTTCTGCACAACATTTAGCAGAACATACAGCTCAGGTACCAAGATTAAGATCCATAAGACTACAACAAAAGGTTTTTTCCGACATAAATTGCCCATATTCTTACAATCAGTTACTGGAAGAAGCCACCGTCATTACATTATAAGAAATGCGAGGAACAGGGTTCTCCAACACCAGCACCATGAAGGCCGTGCATCAAATTTTGCAGAAAGCTTAACGTTCGAAGAGATCTCGTCCAAGTCCCCAAGCAACTTTAACCCATCAGACATTGGAATGTGAGAACCAAGCATGAAAAAGAAGTAGCAGCACGGATTTCTAGAGAAATGGAAGGATACCAAATAGACATCCTTGGAATTAATGAGAGTACATGGACAGGGAAAGGCAGAATGACGATGGCCTTAGGCCAAGACCTAATATACATGAAGAGGAATAATCACATGTGGTTGGCCTTGCAATCATGAATAGACAGCAAAAGAACAAAGTACTGATGGAATGAACAGCATTCAACACGATGATCCTTATAGTAAGGTTCTACTCATGGAATAGGAGGGCGATCATTATTCAAGTGTATGAACTTAAAAAATGACAAGCCGACTCTAACATTGGCATAGAAACCATCAAGCAAATATTCATTCTCAGAAATACTCTGGAACAAGTCAACAAAAGAAAAATCACTCTGTAAAGTTACTTTATTGACTTTGAGATGGAATTTTATTCCACCAGTAGAGACAGCCTTTAGATCATCATATGCCGATAAAGAATTCCCAACAATCTGATCTAAATGGCCTAAATTTTTTTATGAGAATCTCTGGTGCTCAGTTCTTGAAGAAAACGGAACAGCAAATTAATTTCCTGTGATTACCAGAGTGAAGCAGGACTGCTGTATGTCAGGATTTGTTTTCCTTCTAGTGATGGAGTGGATAGTAAAAAAACTGTAGAAGACGAGAGAAATGGAATCCGATTCAATTTCACAACCATGCTGGAAAACCTAGACTTTCTAAATGATCTTGCCTTTATATTCTCAACAATGAATTGTTTTCAACACAAAACAACTAAACATGAAGTCAATACTAGTAAAGTTGGAGTTTAGCTGATTAAAAGGAATGCAAAGCCATGAAGATCAACAGTAAGAGTGAAGATGTGGGAGGTTGGACTCAATGAAGTAGAAAAGGTAGAAAGCATTATGTATGGGGATGTAAACTTTACAAAGTTTGGTGGAGGTACGGTAATTTTGAAGATGAAAATAGCATTACCCACTGCTCAGATAAAGAAACTTTGAGACATACCCAATTCAGTATCACTAGCAGAAAAACAATAGCATTGTGTATCAGGAGCTTCATCTTTTCAGTACTACTGAACTGTTGCGAGACCTGGAAACTGGCCAAAGGAAAGAAAAAGAAACTCATTTTTCAGACCAAGAGTCTTAGGAGAATTTTCAAGATTCGCTGGCAACAGAATTTCTCAAACAAGACAGTTCTAAGGATGGCAGAGGTAGAGAAGACCAGTGAGGTGAGGAGACGGAGATGAAACTGTATTGGCTATGTGTGGAGAAAAGACAGAAGTGACGACGGTGTGGTGTCCCTTTGGGGGATACACATAGGACAAAGGAAAGGAGACAACCCCAACACGACTTGGTGACGAATTGGGGAAGTTTGGCTGAATGGCACAGGCTGAAACACTTGGAACTCAACATGATATGCAGTTACACACCAGCAGGCGTGACGAAATGATGCCAGGGACCTTTTTTACCTCCTGCTAGAAAGATATTTAAGTTTAAGGTAAGATTGTGTATAGGATATGTAAATATTTATTTTGCTGAAGCCATGCAAGATCATCAGAGAGTTGAAGGTCAAAGTGCTACGCAAATGGCCCTTTATGTTATTTTTTGCTAGTTATACTTCCTTAATTAGCGTTGTAAGCAATGCATATAGGGATTTTTTTAAATGCTAGGATGTGGATTTTTTTGTTTATATGTAAATTGATAGTCAATGTTACTCCCTAGTAAGCGCTTTTATTCTAAGCGTTATTAAAACCATTTTTTAAAAATTCAACAATGTTTTCCCCCTTTATTACTGAGTTCTCTTGACAATTCAGATTACTGAAGGTGTTGTTATTTAATTTAACCAGACCAGTTGTTTTGTGTTTGAAATATGATTTGGGAAGGAAAATATTTTGTAGAAGTTACAATGTAGGTTTTGTTTGAAAAAAAGTTTGTGGCCTACACTACCGGTTTCAATATTTTGTGGGAGGGTGTTGTAATTTTTATTTGATGTTTATATTCTAACTCTATTTTGCTGTTCCTTCTTGTTTATAACTTGCATTGTGTTCCTTTCTGGTATTCTTTGGATGTCAATACTTGTCAACTTCTCTTCCACAAGAAGGTTGTTTCAAGTTTTTCAAAAGATGTGTTCAAACTGATTACTGAGGGGCGGGAAGTTACAGTTGTTATGATATTTCTAAATTTATTCTATTTTAATGCATATCTTGATTGCTTTGCTTTAAGACATAAACTAGGTAAAGTACTAAAATGGCAAATAAGTCAAAAGACATTGGTTTGTACTTTTACTTATCTTAAGGTAAAAGGTATTAATTTTCTTGGTATACTCGAAGACAGATAGAAAAGCAGCCATTGTTAATGTTTTGCTAAAACAATTATAGGTAAGTTAAAATATGATATTTTGTCATTTACGCAACTTTGAAAATCATAACCGTTGAAAATGATATCTTTCCAAGGAAGACAGCATGTTCTGTGACGAAATAATGGAAGTTGACTGGATAGTCAAAGTCCTCTTTTCACACAACCTGCTACCAAAACCAATTTTGTTTGTAATTTTTCAACTTTATTAACTTTCAAGCTGCAATGAATATGTGAATTAGATAGAAATAGTTTCCACGTACCAACAAATACTTCATACTTTCGAATTAAAAATAAGAAGGATATTGAATTTTCAGGAAAAAAAGTAGTAATTTTTTCTTCTTGTTATTTACACGAAAAATCAAAGCATACTACTTAATAGAGCTTAACCTATCTTAAGACATGATAAGAGAAGGGAAAGAAAGCAGGTGGTTTGGTCAAAGCATATAAAGCCTTTTTCACGAAACAAAAATTACCGACTGATTGTTGAATTCAAAATACAAAAAAAACCCATTGCATTGAGAATATTTGAAAACATGTCAACAAGATCTTAAGTGATGAACAAGAAGATAAAATCTGAAGCAGTAAATGCTGTATGCGTGTTTTGAATATGTCTAAGTTTTATTTCTTTGTCTTGATATTTAGCCTAAAGCCAAAAATGCCGGAAACAACCTTGCTAATTTTTTTATGTCCGAAAATAGAACTCAACGTCCACATGTGGTGAAGTTCATTGTGCAATATTAATAGTTGTATAATTGGGACATGCCATTTTCCATTCCTACACACAAAGGATGAAAACGGACAATATTTCAACCACAATCAGATTTAATTTAATGGCTATGCGATTTATACTGATCTTGAGATTGAAAGCAAAAAAAAAAGAAAAAAAAGAAAAAAAGGAAATCAATTATGCAGGGCAGGATTTAGGGCTCAACATCTGGAAAAGACGTCTTGCAGATTCAAGTTAAATGACTTAGGAAAATATTTTCAGCCAGTATCAAGGACAAGGATGTTTTTTGTTAGAAATTTTGTCCTCAGTACTGAATTATTGGTTTGATTTAAGTAAACACTGTTGCCTTTAAGAATAAACTGATACTTCTCTGTGGAAGGCTATCGCCAATGTTGTTATTAAATGAAAATAATACTTAAGATTCCAAAGATTCTGAGTATGTTCTTACATCGTAACCACAAATGGACCAGTCCCAGTCCAAATCCCATTGTTACCACAAAATACACCAAGACTTGTTTTTAACTGTAGCACCTTAAATTCAATTGCAAAAATCAAAAAAATTTTCCTTCATTGAGTTCACCAACTGGCAATTTGTTCATGGGACTAAGACAATTTATCTTTCTTATTGTTTTTTGTGTCAAAAGTTTTTAAAAAGTTAAAAAACTCTTGGGTGTATGTTAAGTTGTGAAACATGCGCTGGGTATGTTATTATTATTATTATTATTATTATTATTATNGGCCAAAATGATATCCACACCTTGAGTAAAAATTATAAAAAAAATTTACATCGTAACCACAAATGGACCAGTCCCAGTCCAAATCCCATTGTTACCACAAAATACACCAAGACTTGTTTTTAACTGTAGCACCTTAAATTCAATTGCAAAAATCAAAAACATTTTCCTTCATTGAGTTCACCAACTGGCAATTTGTTCATGGGACTAAGACAATTTATCTTTCTTATTGTTTTTTGTGTCAAAAGTTTTTAAAAAGTTAAAAAACTCTTGGATGTATGTTAAGTTGTGAAACATGCGCTGGGTATGTTATTATTATTATTATTATTATTATTATTTACGAAATTTATACAGGATAACCAATTCAAAAATTTTAGAAATACATGCATATTTACAAAAACGTCTGTTGTCAAATGGGTCCTGTGAATATATACTTCTGTATACAAAATTAGATATAACCCCAGCTTATATTTTTTTATTTTTCGTAATAGAGAAATATTATTGATGATGAAAAGAACTATTTCTGTAACACGGTTGATTCCCTCAACTGTTCAGTTTAATCTAAGTTGTTAATTAAAAAGTATTTTCTGTTTTGTAGGGTAAATTGTAATGTTATAGTTTCAGGCAATTACCTAGAACTGTTACATAACAATTCACAACAGTTTTAGGTAATTGCCTAAAACTGT
The DNA here is from genome assembly GCA_003991215.1 of Morbakka virulenta. NCBI lineage: Eukaryota > Metazoa > Cnidaria > Cubozoa > Carybdeida > Carukiidae > Morbakka > Morbakka virulenta. Next base: position 263,333 of record RDPX01000222.1, read on the forward strand.
AACATAAACTGTAACGTGTTTTAAAGATTGTACTCTTTCAAGACGTCATGCTTTTAATCCAAGTAGCCTTTTTAAAGAAATCCATCCGTTGTTTGGCTTGCTACTATAATCATTGGAGTTAGTTATAAGTTCATGGATAACTTTGATAAAGGGCGTGCTATGACGTTGGATATTTCCAAAGCATTTCAGAAAGTGTGACATTCGAGCTTGCTTCATAATATTTCTGGTTATGAGATTTGTAGAGCGATCTTTAATATCATCCAGTTCTTTCTCACAGATAGTAAAATGCATGTCACAGTAAATGAAATTACATCCGATGAGAGTTTCATTAGTTATTTTTTTTATTTACATCAATGATCTTCCTGGTAACTTGTTTCAGTTCAACTAGATCTACTTTGATGACACTAGCTTATACTCTGGAATTGGTCACAGGACAACTTAACAGGAACGACTCAAACTTTTTGAAGAGTTTGGGGCTAACATGCAGGCTGTCAAAGAATGGTGAGGAAAGTAGGTGGATTTTTATAATGTGGCAAAACTGCAACTCATGTGGGTCATTAGAAAGCTAAGCCCTTATATCCATCCAAGAGTTAAAGAAAATCATTATGGTATTGACCCTGTTGAGGTTGCGTCTCCTCTTAAGAAACAATCATGAATGAGACTGCTTGGTTTGTCATTTTCTTCAGATCATTCTTGGATTTCTTATACTAAATGTATTATAGAGTCTGCTTCTAAAGCCGTTGGTTCTTTGTATCTTCTGGACAGGTGATTTCTCATCTCAATTTGATAGACTTGATCAAATTCAGAGAATTGTTTGTCCTAATCATGCTACTTCTCTTCAACCTTTGTCTAGTCGACGTAATTTATAGATTCTATCATGAAAAGAGTACTAATGCGTTTTTCCAGCTGGTACCACCTCAATTTGTTGTATACTTGTGACTTGCCTTTGTCAAGGTCTTCATTGTAGAACTGTTTGGTTTTTAAGTGATTTCCTTCATCATATGACTTAAATGTTTTCAAGCCTAAGGATAACTTTTATCTCTTGGTCTAACCTTTATTTCTGTCTTTTCTTCACAGTTCGATACGCATAGTGGATTTAGGCCTTGTATGGTACCTAAGCACAAAACTCTTCCATATAAACCGCATAAAGTTGCATGGAATAATTTTTCACGCATTTTACCTTCTGAATTTTTTTTTTACTCTAAAACAATTTCCAGATTTTGAAAAGAATGCTTCAAAGGAGTTTAAAGGCTGAAAGCCTGAAAGGTTCCCTTTTCTCTATTTTCTGTGGGACAGAATACAATTTTTATCAAATTTTGATGAAGAACGTGTTATGTAATTTTGTTGAAATGAATACGTTGTCGCCTCTTTTCACAATATGCTTTATTGCATCAGTTTAAAAAATCTTTTTTAGTCAAACTGCTATGAAGTGACCTCTTGCGCACCTCTGTTTCAACGCCAAACCTTGAAATTTAATGCCACTTTTGACCTGCGTTAAAAGGTGTTGCACAAGGTTTAGTAATATAATTTCTTTCGTAGCTTGTCTGTGTGAAGGTGTTGTGTTGTTTATTTGCATAATGAAAAGGAGGCTAACTGAGAATGTGATAGTAGAGCGTGACGGATCATAATTAGGTGATAATAATCAGTTTTTGGTGTGATGTTGAGCGAAAGATGTGTTTATGGGGAGAGATAGAAGCAAAAGTTTGGCACTCCGTTACATTTCTGAAGGTTCTACCGACGAAAAAAGAACAAACTTTAATGCTGACCAGACTTGGATGAAGAATTGCTTAAATGAATTTGACTTTTTTTTGTAAAACACCACGTTGCAAGAGAATCATGAAGTTGCCGGAGTTACAGAAATAACAGAGTTTATCTTTAGAGGACGAACAAAGACGAAAGCCATCACAGGTTACTCCTGCTTCTATTGCAGTTTCAGCAGTATGTTTTAAATGTAATGAATGGAGTCTTGTTGCAAATCACTGTTCCACCTCGTCTGTTATCAGTACCACAAGACCAAGTAACAAAAGATCTAGAGTTTTTTATAGGTGTAATAAGCACTGCCATATTACAAGAGAGTGTCAAGTATCACAACCAANATCAGTACCACAAGACCAAGTAACAAAAGATCTAGAGTTTTTTATAGGTGTAATAAGCACTGCCATATTACAAGAGAGTGTCAAGTATCACAACCAACAAACTACAACAGATGACACAAAATACTGTGAGACAACCAACTACATGTTATCTCTATAGTATCACTGAACACAATGTGAAATACTTTCTTCAGAATAATGTTACAAATGCTACCAGACCTAAAACTACCAGTCAAACTGATACCAGAGTTATGCAAGATAAACAAAAATTCTGCTATTTGCTCTAAGAAAACAGTTCCTTGGATGCAAAAACGAAAAGTATTCTTGCTTTTGTGCTATTTATTTAGGGGTTTCTGGTTCTTTAATCAGTTGTTATCGATGGGACAAGCTAAAAAACAGGTAGAGCTGTACTAAAGGTTTTGGAAATGGTAGCGGAAGCTGCAAAAAGTTATCCATTGGTATTCTTGGAAGACGTTTCGTGTCCATACAGTTAGATGAACATCCGTCAATGGACCATCAATGTAACATTGATGACAAATTGTGGCTAAAAAAAGCCAATCTAAACCAGGCTTGGCTTTTTTTACGTGCTTTTATTGACTTCTGTAAATTTTTGTTGCATTTTGTATCAGGAAAATTGCCATCGTTTATAGCATGATTTTTTGACACCTGATTCATAGATGGTGACATTGTGAGATGACATAATAATAACCTGAAAGCATAAGATAATTGGGCCGGAAATAAAAGCCATCTGGTTGTTCAAAGCAAGTTGAGACATAATTGTAAACTGGCTTCTAAAGGAATTCTAGTTACTCGAGTCTACGTAAAACAACAAACAATGCCAGTGCAGTTAATCGATTCCGGGGAAGAATCAGTTAAACTATACAAAGAAAGGAACATTGGGCTCCTTAAAAATATTGAATCGTGGACCAGTGTTTGAAAGAAGGTTATGGAGGAAGACTAGATGATTCTAGCTTTGAATTGAGCTAATTAAAGACAGAAGGAAAAGGAAGTATGTTTGAATTATTATGGGGGTATAAGGACATTTTTGCAATGAACTTGTCTGATCATAGTTTCACGTCTTTGCTTCATCATAAAATTGAAACACAAAATGCTAGTCCTATTAAACAGTTACAAGTGTGTCTCCCATACACACTTATACCAGTAGTTGATGAACAACTTAAGGAAATGTTACACCATGGAGTAGAAAAGACAAAGTCAATCGCCCGGGACTAGTCCTTTAGTTTTAATACTAATTAAGAGTGGTAGTTGGCGCTTTTTTTAATTTTCGAAAGCTGAGCGATGTTACGGGGAAAGGACGCTGTACTACAAGTAAATGACTCGATTGATACTTCATCTAGCCACTATTACTCTTCTACCTTCGATCTTACTTTCACTTATTGGCAAGTAGAAATGGAAAACATTAGAAAAGAAAAAAGGGTTTTTGTCCTTCCAGGAGGTACATTGTTTGAGTTCAATCGCATACCCTTCTGCCTTTTAAATGCTGTTCCTACTTTTCGTGTTTAATGAACACAGTATTTGAGGGATTATCCCCTACTAAACGTTTAGTTTACTTGGATGACGTGTAAATTAGAAGAAATTTGAAAGAAGATTTTCTGATTCTAAGAAACGTTTTAAATGCTATTCAGACAGCTGATCTAAAATTACAACTTTCTAAATGTTCGTTTGCGAATTTAGAGATGAAATTTCTTCATTTGATTATTTTGGGAAAAGAACTTGCCTTCAACCTTCAAAAGGTTAGCGGAATAAAAGACTCTAAAATAGCTTCCAAAAACAGGCAATTTTTTAGGAATGGTATACCGTCATAGACATTTTATATCTGGATTGAGCAGTATACCACACACTTTTAATAGTCTATTACAGAAATACAATTGATATATTTGGGACAAAAAGTGTGAAAGAGCGATTGAACAATTAAAAGAAAAAGTGACTGTTTGTCCTTTACTTGAATTTCCCTGCGAAAGGCTTCTTTTTTATTATATCTAACAATACTTCGGAAGTATCTTCTGCAAGTGAAAAGAACTGGGCACCCACAGAAAAGGAACCCTATGCTGTATTCTGGTCCCTACAGAACTTTGATGCATACATATATTGAATAAAAGTTACTATTTACACTGACCATAAAGCCTTAAAGGGGCGTAAAATAAAACATCTGAATAGAAGGCTTGCTCGATGGATATTGTAACTCAAACAGTATGATTATGAGGTAGTGGAATTTAGAGATTTACAGGATTTAGATTCAGACATCCCAGTTGTTAAAGAATAGGTGAAAGCAAATAAGAAACCTTTGTAGACACCGGGAGAAAACATTGAACCCTTAAAAGCAAATTTTGTATGCATTTGAATCACTGCTTTGTATTGATAATTTGCAGAAGATAGGTTGATGATCTTAGAAAAAAAAGATCACAAGTAGCCATACCTAAATCTGAGACACAAAATTTTGAAAGAGTTTCATGAAGCATTGGTCAGCAAGAAAGTAAATAAAACTTTTCATTTGCTACAAAAATACTTTCAATGACAAGGATTTTATAAATCAGTTGAAATTTTTTGCCCTTCTTGTGAAATGTTTGTCTTAAAAGAGATAGTTCTAAGACCTCGATATCCAATGACACCTATCAAAATAGTTTTTGAGGCATTTTACATGATAGGAGATTAGTATTATTGGGCCTTTGAAGACAACGCAAAGAGGTAATTGGTATATTATCACAGTTATCGATTATTTCATAAAATATGCCAACCATTGCTCAACCAAAAATCTGTTACTGTGGTCAGGCCATTACAACAAACATTGTCCAGGCATGTAATGTCAACTCTCTTACTCACTGGCCAAGGCTTTAATTTTGAATATCATCTCTTTGCCAATGTTTGTCAGCTAGTAAAAGTAAATGAAAAGCGCGCGACTCTTTACCATCCACAAACGGATGGCCATTCTGAAAAGTTCAATGGAAGTATCAAAGTACTGTTAAGAAAGAGAGTAAGCAAAGATCTTGAAGATTGTGACGAACAGTTTTTATCTGCCCTACGAGATTATCGTATCAGAAAACTGGACAGTGTCTGCATTTCACCATTTGAGTTAATGTATGTTGCGCACCGGAAGTCTCTTTTTCAATCAAGGAAGATCACAAAATCAACAAAGGGGCTGTCTGAGATCCAGTTCAGCATCTTTCAGATCTGCAAAGAGGACACAACTTTCGTGCTTCTGGAGATGCTCAAAGACCTTGTGGTCCTTATAAAATAATAAGTATATTAGACAGTAATTTTAAAATAGGAACAATAGAGAATTGAAAAAGCGAAATTTGTACATTGGAACAATTTAAAACTGTTAAGTCCAGCAAATTTTGTTAAAGATAAATTTTCAGTACCAAAGACGTATAGAGTAACATATCAGGGTGTTGAGCAGCAGCAGAAGAATTTGATAAAGTGCTTGATTTTAAGAAACAACGAAATGTTGTAAATAACAATCAATTATTTGACTAAACACAGAAGATACCATCGTGCTCCTGAAAGATTTAGTGATCTTGTTTACGATTATTAACTTGCTTTTTTTGTCATATGAAAAACGTGAACTTAATGATAGCAGACATTTATCTGTTCTCTTAACATTAAAAAAGAACAAAAAAGCAAAAAAATAAAATTTGGTATAGTAATTCTAATTGTTTTGTTGTGATGTGCTGATATTTAAATATTTGAGAATGTAAAATTTTTGTAACTTAGGAAACGGGAGTGTAAAAATGTTGTTCTGTTGTTTATTTTAGGTATTAAAAACGAGGCTAAATGAGAATGAGATACAATCGCGTGACGGGTAATAATTAGGTATTAATAATTAGTTTTTTAGATGACATTGAGCAGCAGGTGTGTTTATGAAGAGGGAGGGAAGCAAAAATTTATCACATGACAGTGCCTTTGACAGAAGGACCATCTCAGTCTCCTTTGTCTTACATCATAGGAGAACGGTAGTCTCGAAAACATTTCTACACGTAACAATTTTATGCAACACATAATTAGAGATCCCCATCGTTCTCAATATACCCTTTTTCTTTGAAATATTTGACTATCTGATAAAAATCTAAGTCCTCTTAGGTGTATTGTCAATTTATTCTTTAATAGTGTCACCGAATGGCCGTTTCCGCTTTCCTGTGTGGGTGTACTGTAATCTATCGGTCTTGATCCATGTATTTCACTTTTAAGGAAGACTGGAATTAAAAAGTTGGAGTCATTTCAAAATGTATTAATGTTAAGTCAATATACGTTAGTCAAAAGCTTCTTCAACATCGTCATTTCTAGGTCAAGTGGCAAAGCCCATTAAAAGAAAACCTTTTCCAGGCTGAAAGAAAATCTTGGCCTGCATGACATTATCTTTAGAGTTAAATGCTTGGAAATAAACTTCGTCATTGTACCAAAGGGAGTACTACAAACATCTAATTTTGGTAGAAATTTACCCTTTTAATCATTTTTGAAGCTGTAAATTTGATTTTTCATTAAAGTCATTTGCTGCGCTGAGCATTAAGAGCTAATACAGCCTTGAAGCAAAATATTTTGTCACAAGCTCTCCTATTCATTGGACAGCAGAAAGATAACGATGAAACAATCACAATAAAAGAAGTCAGCGATGCCATATCAAAACTGAACAACAAAAGAGTGGCTGGACTAGATCGAATTTCAGCTAAACTTGTTAAGTATGCTCTTCAAGACGTTTATGCTTTCATCAAAGATCGGTTAAACCATGTCCTAGAAAAGCATGAAATGCTTCAACTGATGCTACAGCATTAGTGGAATATTAAATTTTTACTTAGAGGATAGTCTGAAAAGAACACAAAATGAGTTCAACCTAAAGAAACCAGAAATTGAGCACTTCTGCATCTAAATCTAAATTACCGCCAAAAAGCGTCTAAGATTTTCTTGAAGACAGAGAAGAAAAAAGTAAGGTTATAGAAGCAGTGAATGCAGTGTTTGCATCACGAAATCTCAATGTAAACGAAGAGAAAACAGAACACTCAGTGATAGAACGTGGAAATCATAACACTGGAGGTATGCGAAGAAGGTAGGTTCTCTTCTTGGATATTCTGGAAACATCATCAGAAGAAAACAGAAAAATGTTTTAGATTATATAACTGCTTTATTCTACTTTTTCTCCTTTACAACTGCTCGACGTTGGGAATAATCAAGAAAACAAAGGCTAGTTTTTTTTCATAGAACACAGCTGTGTCGTTTCATTGGCAAGAAATTCCTTCATATCACCTAAAAAAGCCAACCTGGTTAAGAGATGAAAATAATATCCAATCTCACTTTTTACCCTAAAGCTTCCTGGACGTTTTTAGGGCACATGTTTAGATTTGATCAGAAGTCTCCTGCTAATGTACTTATTAACTATTACTTCAAAGAAACTGATAGCAAGCTTTATCAAGGTCAACCCAGAACAATTACAGTCACCTCCCTACAAGAGGACATCAAACTGAAAAAGAAGAAACTACCATCTTTCCCCATTAAAAGTATAAGAAATGCTGTTGATTTTGAATGTGTTCTTTTCTTGAGCTTTCTAGGGATCGGATTCAATGGAAGGCCGTCATTGGTGGAGTTTACAAGATTACTGGAGACAACAGAGAACACTTGTGTTACCTCAAATCGCCAGATCATTACAACAGCAATGTTAATTACTTAACCACAAAACAGACTTAACAATGGGATTGAAGTACCATGCCAATTCACAGCACCCACTTCTCAGGAAAGATAGTCTGAAGACAATTATTAACAAATATACTGGGGATGTTTTAAAGCTAAAGAATTAAAGCAAAAACATATTATTTGTTTTGGCCTTTTAGTATTTTTCTGTAATCAGTTTATATATATATATATATGAATGCCTGGGTTGTCTAATTTTTCATATTTCAATCAATTTTGTACATTTGTTCAACTTCATCAGGTAAATTTAGAAAAAGCTAGACATAAATGCCTAAAAGAAATTTGGGTATTTTTGTTTGGTACAAGAGATAGAGAGGAATATATATTTTTATATATAGTATAAGTGGTATTTGCTTACATATATATATATATAGTATAAGTGGTATTTGCTTACAATTTTGGACAGGACGATATATAGCTGGTAACTAAATCGAACGACTCTTCCAATTCAAAGTATTTTTATTTGATTTCATAGGTTTTATTGAATCGACACGTCTGTATGACAAAAGACAGCAACTTGCAACACTAACGAACATCGAGCAGTAACAAAGGGTGGTGAAAGTTCCAAAGGATTTCTTACTAGACGATTATGTTCATGATGAAGACAACTGTTACTTGATTTATGACAAACAACTGAACATTTACATCAGATCTCTGACAAGCAATAGAAAAATGTCTGCTGAGATCAGACAGTGGAAGAAAGAATAACAAACTCCACATTGACAAAGCTCCAATCATGTAAAGGAAAAATGTGTNGGCCGTCATTGGTGGAGTTTACAAGATTACTGGAGACAACAGAGAACACTTGTGTTACCTCAAATCGCCAGATCATTACAACAGCAATGTTAATTACTTAACCACAAAACAGACTTAACAATGGGATTGAAGTACCATGCCAATTCACAGCACCCACTTCTTAGGAAAGATAGTCTGAAGACAATTATTAACAAATATACTGGGGATGTTTTAAAGCTAAAGAATTAAAGCAAAAACATATTATTTGTTTTGGCCTTTTAGTATTTTTCTGTAATCAGTTTATATATATATAAATATATATAAATATATATATATATATATATATATGAATGTCTGGGTTGTCTAATTTTTCATATTTCAATCAATTTTGTACATTTGTTCAACTTCATCAGGTAAATTTAGAAAAAACTAGACATAAATGCCTAAAAGAAATTTGGGTATTTTTGTTTGGTACAAGAGATAGAGAGGAATATATATTTTTATATATAGTATAAGTGGTATTTGCTTACATATATATATATATATATATAGTATAAGTGGTATTTGCTTACAATTTTGGACAGGACGATATATAGCTGGTAACTAAATCGAACGACTCTTCCAATTCAAAGTATTTTTATTTGATTTCATAGGTTTTATTGAATCGACACGTCTGTATGACAAAAGACAGCAACTTGCAACACTAACGAACATCGAGCAGTAACAAAGGGTGGTGAAAGTTCCAAAGGATTTCTTACTAGACGATTATGTTCATGATGAAGACAACTGTTACTTGATTTATGACAAACAACTGAACATTTACATCAGATCTCTGACAAGCAATAGAAAAATGTCTGCTGAGATCAGACAGTGGAAGAAAGAATAACAAACTCCACATTGACAAAGCTCCAATCATGTAAAGGAAAAATGTGTGTATCAAAGAAGAGAGATACCAGTTTTGAAAAAAAATGTCAGATTCTATGATCCACTTTCCCCCTTTTCTCATCAATAAAGTACTGTCCAGCAGCACTGAAACCTAGTGCGGATCCTAGAGCGAGCGACCTCTGCAGCCATATGGCCACCAATTACTGATAACTCCCATCGTGATGCTTAAAAAAATGATATTTTTCCAGGTATGTGATAAAGTAAAATGAGAAAAAAACCAGTGTCGAACCAAAGGTATGTTTAAAATGAGTAAGAGTGCTTGTGGAATAAAATACGATTATGGAAGCCTGTCTAACCGAAATCCTAATGTTTAATCATGAATTGTTGACTTTAAAAAAATATATGTATATACATATATAATAAAAAAGAGAGATGTCCTCTGTGTTGTAGTTTAGTTGAAAACACTATTTGGAATTAAGTATTCTTGCAATATATAACTACTTTCTGACAGATCCGGTAAATGTGAAGTGGTTTCATAGGGCAAGTAAACTAGTCTGCAAAACGTTTTCTAGCCTGTACGTTTTTCACACTTTGTCTTACTAGCATGATTTCTCACTGTTATCTCCTTGGAAAATAGGACATTCGACAGTAGGATAAAGTGAATAAAAAACAGGTAAAATACCATACAAGATGAGATAGTTTATATGTTTGGGTTTTTCCCCATGGTGAAAAGGCATTAACTTGGTTTTGAACCTTCCAAACATGAGACGTTATTGTTTATTAATGGACTTAAAAGCAACATTGCACAGCATAAAGAAAAAATTTAAGAGGCAGTTTGCTTTACAGGCAATTTTTCATAACTTATTTTTGCAATGATAAAATTAGACCAAGTGCTTTTAAACTGTAAATCCAAGATTACTTTAATTGTAAATTAACTGTCACCTTTGCAAAGAATATTAGAAACTACATAGTCAACATTTACTTAAGCTATTACAATATGTAGGCATTAACCATAATCCATTTAGTTAAGGAATACTTTAAACTTTCACCACACCTTAAAGCGTAGGAGCTTGTTATGACCTAAAAATATCACCAATGATAGACAAATTTTAATCGCATTTGCTTTCAGAAATAAAATTAATATCACAATACTACAAACCAATGAAGGCTACCAACACCCATAAAATAGCAGCAATTGTCTGTGTGCTGCATTTTCTTCAACAATTAGATCAAATAATAAATTAGAATGTAAATTTTATCAAACAAGATGCACGAAGGTCAATATTTTTTTCAGCTGCCTTGAATTTTGCATCTAATAGAAGGCAATTGCAATATACTACTAAGTATTTTTACAAAGAAAGCAATGCTTCATCCAAACTCAACATCTCACAATACTAGCAGCGTTGGTGGTGTTTCGATATAGTCAAACACTTCGGTTTTTTAGACTGTCCGTGTGCGACAGGTGGCCCTTGTCATTTTTGCTTCTCTCAGCAAACATAACAAAGGGAATTTAGAGCTTCCCTTAAACAAATAATTTGAAATGTACAAACTTTGTATCAAAGAGTGAAAAAGTAAAAAGGGTAAAGAGAATACAGATTAATAATACTGACTTGCATTTAAAAACATTTTTTCAAAGGTCGAAGGTTTTCAACTGATTTGTGTATTTTTAGATGCAGCGCATCCAAAAACACCACCCCATTTCTTTGATGAGGTTAAGTTTTTGAGATTTGATTAATGCGCGTTTTGAAGCTTGAATAGTATTCAGTTTAAGAACAATAGGGCTGTAGATGCCCCAATCTTTGTTTCTATACGGAAAACGAAACTGCATCTGTCTTGAACTTTAGGAAACTAAAGTGAAACTTTTTCTATTTAAACCTGGATGGCCATTTATTGTTTAGCAAAGTTGTATTCCAGTCAATGTGACTTGAAGCTGCAAGAAACAAATGTATTGTTTCCATATAGTAGCTCAGATCAAGAGAGAATCGATGAAAAATATACAAACAATCTTGATAGTTTTTGTTTTAGATGTCGTAATGTGATTCCTCCTGGTCGCCTTCTGAAAATAACTGAAGACCAGTTCCTCATGTCCAGACCTAGCTGTTTCCAAGCCCGAAGATGTAAAGGAATCTAGCTTTGAATGGGAATCTGATAACACATATGACAGAATAGAGGGTGAAAAATATATGGCAGGAAACAATGACCGGCCAGTACCTCTAACACAAGCAAATCTGAATGACCTGACACGACACCTAAATCTCTCAAAAGAATCGACACAGTTTCTGGGTTCTTGTCTTCCTGAGAACAATTTGGCACCTGGAACAACATTCTACTGGTATCGAGAGCGTGAAAGAGAATTTAGACAGTTCTTTGCAACCCAGAGAGACTCGTCATTGCTTTACTGATTTGTTAAAATCAATGGATTTGGCCTATCCATTATTAGATTTTGTGTAATGTATAATCTATATTATACTAGGTAATAGATAGCACTAAAGGGCGTTGATAACAATTCTTTAACAACCTTATACCACAAAAACTTGACCTGATTGGCAAAATGAGTATGATTTTTGGATTTTGCATAGCAAACTTCGCTGGAATTACCTATCACATGGTTGACCTTTGGAACGTTGCAGGCCAGTGTAATTGAAGAAATCAAATGGAAACATGTGGGAAAATGGAGTGTGATGGGTTGTCTGCTCATTGTCTTGGATGGTTACAAATATGATAAAGAAGAAAACTTTTTACTAAACCCAACAACCGGTAAACCTTTAAAAAGCGAAATTTTAATCTATGACAGTGGAATGTTCATTAGATTTGGAACAAAAGCCGTCGATATAAGAATTGTCCATGTTTACATGCTTACTTCCACACATGATGAGGCAAAAATAATAATTCTCTGCGGTGAAATCGACCAACCCCGCAAATTATTAAAAAATGTATTTAAATAATTGTGCATAATCTCAATATTTTAGTTTGTAAAGAGAAAACTGACAACAAAGTGGAACGTCTTGGTCTTTCAAAATTCAAGGAAAAACTCAGTAGAATAATCCTAGAAAACGTTCAAATAGAACAAACCAAGTGACTCTGGAATCAGACAGAACTTATTTCTGTTCAAGCTCCATTTATAAATACAGTCTTCTTCTTTTTGTCTTTCGGCTTCCCATTTCCAGGGTTGGTCACAGCGGACTGCTCGCCTCCATCTTGCTTGGTCCATATAATCCTTTCTTTGTACTCAAGCTGCTTCTATTTCTTTTTGTACTGTCTCCATGAATCTTCATTTGGGTCTTCCTCATTTTTTTCTTCCTAATATTTTTATCACTAACATTTCTTCCCCAATGTAATCTGCTTTCTCAAAGAGTCTCACCTTTCTTAGTTTGTCCTAAAGCTTTCTGGAAACGAGTTGTACCTTTTATGTATTTGCTATGAATTCGATCTAGCCTTGTGATTCCCAAGAAGCATCGAAGCATCTTGAGGTAAGCTACCTCCGTTTCGTCCTCCTGATATATTAAGATGTGTTTTACAAATAGAGTAATGTTTCTTAATTGTATGCTAACTGCGGGTTATTGATTTCATTCTAAATTAGTAGGTTGTAATATGAGCCTAAAATTCAAACCATGCAAGAAAACTAAAGACACTCTACCTAAACAAACAGAACTTTAGAGAAAATACGAATATCCAAAACAAAAGAAACGTTTCAGTCAAAAATTTTGAAAGCCTAGAAGATCTTAAAATGAAAGCAGAAACATATTTTAATTAATAGATTATACCTGATAACATTTCAAAAAGTGGAACGAGCTGAATGACAGATGCTGCATTGGAATTAATAAAACCTTGAAAGGTCTAATATCATCCTCCAAAACAAAATAGATTAAATAACACGACAAAAATCCAAATCTAATAAAGCAGAAAAGTAAGAACTAAAAAAAATAAGGACTTAACCCATATTCTCCCAAGCATGCCCCTCTAACTTCTTTTATTATCAAAATTAGTGTGAATATCCGCCTTAGGCTAGAATAGATGTGTAAAATGTTTGATTGCAATCTTTTGATGGGAAAGGTGTCTTTTAGGTATGTCTACTTTTGTAGACATTGGTAGGATCTGTTAGAAAAAGCAAGTGTGAAAACATAATTGAAAACAACTCATTATGTTTTACATTGATGATCTTTGCATCTTTTCAAGCTATTTAAAATGCTAAAATCATAAAATGAGACAGTCTAGAAGTCAATTCAGCTGTTTTTGCATAATTCATTTTTCATGACAGAGCTGAAAGCAAAGCTTGACATGCATGCTCTTCTTGCACTTATCGCACCTATTTCGGCAACTTCGCCGGCAGACAACACACTTTCTTACAGGACCAGACTCTGGATAGTGGCCAGTGTTGTCAGATCGCACTTCAATTGGAACGTCGTGAGAAGGACCAGATCTAGAATCAGCTGATGGTCGTGGGATGGCCCTCTTCACCATGATAGACACAACGTTGCGTCGAAATGATTTCTGGTCAATCGCAACATTGGATACTAAGCGATATAGACGCCAGGAAAAGACCATCAACAAGTTGAGTGCATTCACAATTAATGGCCAATACCATTTCTTCCCCTTAATAATCGGTCTAAGATCAGACAGGGCACGGTCAACCAAATCTACTCCTCCCATTCCCCTGTTATAAGCTTTTACTACAGCAGGCTGGGATACAGATGTCTTGCCTTTTCCTTTTACCCACCGTTTTGCTTCACCGAGAGGCTGCACACCTACAGCATTGCTGCACAATGTGACGACAGCATTGTCATTCCATCTTACTACTTCGATGTCTCCCTCTGAGCGGTAGTCAAATGAGCCACGTGGTAAACGTTTAATACGTTGAACGTCTTCGACTGGGCAGCCAGCCATTCTATTAGCTCGTAATGTGCCAGTCGCACGAAAACCTTCGTTCTTTAGATGCTTGATGAGATCGTACGAAGTGAAAAAGTTGTCAAAAAATAAATGGTGTTCAGAAGAGTCACTGCAGACTGCTGCAGCAGTTTTGACGACTTGCGTACCTAGTGGTTCCGTTTTAGAAGAATTTCCAGAGGCACCTTCATAGACGGATACATAGTATGGCATGCCAGTACTGCTGGCCATTATCCAACGTTTGTATACGAATTGAACTGACTTGCCACGAATGAACTGCTTACATGAGTGACGTCCAAAGTAAGGAATCATTGATTCGTCAATACTTAGGTCTTCGTGAACAATACCGAAGGACTGAAATTTACTGTTTAGTAAATCATAAACGGGCTTAACTTTTGCCATTTTTCCTGGGTCAAGTGATTGATAGTAGTCATATTAGTCATAACACCATTTACATAACTAAGTGTTAAGTAGTCCAAACTAGAATCGACAGGAAATATCAATACGAGTCTCAATTTTGCAAATCTGAAATATGCTAACACTTCCTACCAATGTCTACAATTGTAGACTTCAAAATTTATTGACATGAACTTTTTGCGTAACGTTCAATAACAAAATAAAAGTATGTTTATTAGACAGAATCACCCTTGTAAAGTGTAAATACAAACTTTAAAACCGTCTTTACTGCCGGCTACCTCGCCAACACAGCAAAGTGCAGAATGTGGTTGGCAGTTCAGATTTTTTTTGAAAATTGGCACACTTCTTATATCTTATACTGACACATAGTACCAAACTAAATATCAGTTTATAGCTCATCTTGCATATCATCTATCCTAAAATAACGAGGGACATCATTTAATGCTAAATATCCTCCATGTGTCTATACAACAAGCATTGGATTAGAAGTCTACTTTTGTAGACATTGGGAGAATTTGGGTTAAAGATATAGAGCAATATAAAAATATAGATATTTAATTATCTATCAAAAAATCAACAAGTTAAATGAAAAAAACATGATTGCTTTTAGTTTCGTTTGGTCAATTTGGCCTCAACTGAAGAGCCGCTTTGATAGTCAGGAAGAGGTAACATACATTAGGCTTACAGAGATTTTCGAAGCTCTGTGTTAATCGGTCTTCAGATAACTAGCAGAAATCTTTACTAACATCTATGAAGCCGGTGTAGTTCTAAAGTTTTTATTCAATCCTTATTTATTAGTCTTCATAAAAAGGCAAGCGCACCGTAAGATTCATTAAATCAAACCATGGATTTCATGAGTCATTTGATGAAAATTATTTTTATACTTTTAAAGCTTAGAAATATTTGCAATACAGTTGCTTTTGTTACAAATAATATATGCTTTTCTTTTTATAAGAATAGTAAAATTACGTTGAGGGTGAAGTATTCTTATGATTTGACAAAATATAACCGTGAAATATTCTTAACATATTCTTTTATTATATTTATATATTTTTTATTTTTTATTTTTTCCAAACAGCTTGAAAATTCATTGAATAATCACGTCACAATTCGAACGTCAACATTCTAACGTGACATTCTACTCGATGACGTTGTTGAAAGTGTATGGTCTGTTATGAGAAAAAACTTGTCTTATTTTAATTGCCATAATATTTCTGTTTTACTAAAATTTTATTCTTATGAAACTCACCCTGGAAATATTCTTAAGAAATTTTTACAAATTAGGCAATTTTCACCGTGATATTCTTATAGAAGCTATTCTTATAAAAAGAAAAGCGTGTAGCACTAAAAGAGTTAGCTTTATTTTAGTTTACATCATTGAAAGATACATTGAAATTGAAAAGGGTTTATGCCTATGTTTCTTAGATTATTCTAGAGTTTTTTTGAGAAAGTTCATTTTCCAATTATTGAAAATCCGTTTTTCCTTGAACAAAGACAGTATGGATTAAGAATTGTAAAATATCTTTGTTAGCAACAGGAAGCAGTTTAGGATAACTGGAGATTGCAATAGTTTTAAACCTATTAAAAGAGGCCTGCTTTAAAGATTTGTAATATCAACAAATCTTTTTTTATTCGGATTTGTATAGTTAATACATTTTATATCGTACTAAAGCTCTGGGAGAAATTGGAGGAATTGGAATCAGAAGCATTAGCAATTTAAGACAAGATAAGTAATTTTCAGAAAATACTTGATTTAGTTGTTTAAAAAGGAAAAAAAATAGCTTAGAACTAAACACTGTGAAACCATTTTGTGTCTCTGTCCTGAAAAAGATAGATACATCAATTTTTTTTATAAATAAGGAAAATACTATAATAGTAATGGATAAATTTAAATATTTACAATAAAATCAAATGGACATTGTGACATCATGAAAAGAAAAAGAAGTGCTTCTTTATAAGACACCTCATTATTATCAGTATACTGTGTTCGGAACTAAACGAAATAAAAACTGTAATTTTTGAAAAGTAGATTAATGGGTTCCCTTCGGAAATATTGGTTGAGTTTTAGTAAAATATGACAGCTGGGCAAGTGTCATCATTAAATATGTCTTTTAACATTCTTGAAAGTACTTTCGTAAGTACAATTTGGAATCATTATTGTAAGTGGGGTCGAAACCAATTGAAATGTACTGTGGCATTCATGGAGAGAGCTCTTTTACGAAGAGGATGATGTAAAGACGAATCCCTTACCAATAGCTGGGTAGTTCAGATAATCGAAAACCGCAGAAATTAAAGCTGAAATGATATCGTTTGTTTATACTTAAGAAAGATCTTATCTCTAAGTTTCTTGCTTTTTTGAGCAGCTGCTAGGATAGAGGAAATGTCTCTTGTTTGTTAGGGCAACGAGTGAGGTAGTATGGTGGTCTCAGGGACACAGTGATAAAAATCCGATAGTTTTACTTGAAAAAGGTGAACAGGAAGACAGATCAAAACAAAATGTTACCCTCCTCTTAGTCACAATCCACAGCAGGGAAGTTGAAATTTTAGGAACCTCGCTTTAAGCACACTTAAACACAAAATGAACCACAGTTAAAGTACTTAACTAACATATCTTTTGACGATAACAATATCAGTTACCAACACAACGTTTTGGGAGAAGATGATAGATACTGAAGTAGAAACCGAACTTGAGTAGAAAGATGCGTAGACAAAAATGACTAAGATAAGAAGAAAGGTGCTTCTTTCATTTTGCTTAGAGGAGATTATTTTGAAAGTACAGGTAATGCGATATTGATAATTAGGGATATAAATATCTAAGAGTTGTAGATTCAAAACATTAATAAAAGAGATGAATAAAATATTTATAAAAGAGTACAAAAAAGAGTAAACCTGATGCTGAAATCCAAATTATGATCTGGATATAAAATAGCAGCTATGAATTACATTCAAAGAGTAGTGGAGGTATTAAGGTATGTAGCAGAAATCATTAAATTAGTTGCAGAGAATTTTGGACAACCGGACAGGTTTACAAAGGAAGGATTTATTATAAATGTATCTTTTTTTTAGGAAGTGATATGGACAGACCCTATACATGAGGAACTAATGCTAGATGAGGCTTGATTTTGACCAAAAATTGGTTTTGAATGAGAGAAAAATAACTTAAGCTGATTCGTCAAAAATTTCCCAGTAAAAACATCTAAGAAATATTAGAACAATACAAACAGAAGGATAAGGACGAATTCTCCTCATCCTCCTCAGGTACCGAGTCCTTCCAGGACGTTGGTGATCACGCTTTTCCACTGAACTCGGTCTTTTGCTTTTTCTAACAGCTTTGTTGTTTTGATGCCTGACCATGTCGATATACTTTTGAACATATTTTGTTCTTTTCCTTTTTCTTTTTTTCCATTTATTTTGCCAGTGAGTGCTAGGTGTTCTTAGCCTTATTTCCTCAACACATGGCCAAGGAATGACAGTTGCCTTTTCCTGATCTTGTTCAAGAGTTCTCTACTGTAGTTGGGTCTTCTGAAAACTTCTTCGTTGCTGATATGCTCAGTCCGGGAGATCCTTAAAATTCGACGTAGCATCCAAACGTCAGCAGCATTCAGCCTTCTTTCTAATTCTGCCGTAATTGTCCATGATTCACATCCGTATGTTAAGACAGGAATGACGTAGGACTTTTGGACTCTCAACTTGGTGTCCATTTTGATTGATCGTGACTTTAGGATCTTTGACATCCTCTCGAAACTCTTCCCTTGCTATAGCGATCCTCTTCTTTACTTCCACTGTATTTCTACCATCCGCGGTAAGCATGCCTCCAAGGTAAATAAATGTGTTTGTTGTATTTTTTCTCCATCAATCGTCTAGTGGCAATTAACTTGTTGTTTTTTGCTTATTGCCATGCAAAAGGTCTTCTTTCGGTTAATGTTTAAACCTCTCCTTGTACTTTCTTCTTTTACAATATTCAAGATGCGTTGTAGTCTCTGGGGTGAATTTGCAATGAGAGTTGTATCATCTGCATATCGTATGTTATTCAAGTTGTATCCACCTACAGAGAAACCTTTCATGCCTTCAGTAGTTCTCATTATGTTTTCGCTGTATAAGTTGAACAAGTCTAGAGCTAGAACGCAACCTTGTCGAACTCCTCTTTTGATGTAGCTGTATCTTCCTATGGTATTCTGAACTTTAACCCCCGCCATTTGTTCCCAGTACATATTCCTTAGAATTCGGATGTCCTTTCCATCTATGTCTAGGGATTGTAGTATGTCAAGCAAAGTTTCGTGTTTCACCTTGTCGAAACCTTTGCTGTAATCAATAAAGCATAGAAACAAATCTTGTTGCAGTTCTATCGCTCTTTCAGATAACATTCTTATGATGAAGATGGCGTTCTGCGTAACTGAGTCCTGAACAAACCCAAATTGATGATTACTTATTTTTGATCTCGTTGTTCTTCGTATCCTTGCCATGATGACTCTCATAAGAATTTTGGTAACGTGGCTTATGAGGCTTTTGGTTTTATGCAGTTCACATTCTGTTGCTCCTGGTTTTTTAGGTAAAGCTATAAATATAGATTTTGTCATGTCTGACGGAATTTCTCCAGTGTTATAGTTTCATTTATCAATTCTTTTATCTTCTCGATACCAAAATCGTCCAGTGCCTCAATCATTTTAAGGCAGATGTTGTCTGGTCCAGTGGCTTTGCTTCTCTTCATCTTCTTTATGACTGATTGCACTTCGCTTCTCAGAATGGTTAGGCCATCAATTGATTTTCTGATCACCGGTTTTTCTCCCCTGTCATCTGAGAAAAAATCGTCTACATATTCTGCCCAACGTTCCATTACCTCGTTCTTTCCCATCAACAAAGAGCCATCCGTGGCTTTAATGGACTCACTTGAAACGCATGTCTTCCTTCCCACTAAAGTGTTAATTTTCTTGTGTAACGATGAGGTATCTGTTGTTCGCCATCTTTCTATTTCCGCACACTCAGCATTTACCCACTCTCCCTTCGCTTCTCTACACTTCCACTTGATGTTTTGATTCAGAGTTTGATACTCTTCTGAGTTTCTGTTGCTAATTTTCTATTTTTCTTCCATCAATTTTAGGATCTCTGCATTCATTCATTGTTTCTTCCGTTCCTTCTTTTTAGGTTGTGTCACCTCTTTGGCTGCTTCAACCATAGCCTTTCTCATTATGTTCCATTTGTCCGCTTGTTCCCTTTTTAAGACATCAAATCGATTTTGCACTGTAATTGCATATCTAGCCTTCATCTCTGCGTCTTCACGTAGCAGATTCCATTGTAATTTCGATTCAGGTATCGATTGCTTTAATTTGCGGTCACTGTCATTGTGGTCACTGTCACAACCTGCTCCAAGATATGCTTTCGCGTTTTTGACTGCATTTTTGAATCTCTGATTGATTGTAATATAGTCAATTTGGTTCCTGACTCTGTCTCCAGGATCTTTCTATGTCCAAATACATCGCTTGTGGTTCCTGAAGAAAGTGTTCGTTATCACCTGATGTTTTGATTTACACCAGTTAGCCCATCGTTCACCTCTTTCATTAATTGTTCCATGACCGTATCTTTCTGTTACATGGAGAATCTCTTCATTGCCAACTTTAGCATTTAGATCGCCCATAATAATTTTGATGTCTTGCGATTTACAATGTTTTGCTTCATCGAGCTGCTCGTAGAACAAGTTTATATCTTCTTCACTACTATCTGCGGTTGGTGCGTGTACCTGAATGATACTGAGGTCAAAGGATTTGCCTTTTATTCTCACTGGCATGACTTTGTCAGACAAGGTCCAATAGCCATGTAAACACTTGCTTATGTTCTCATCAAAAATGATTCCAAATCCTCTTTCATGTCTACTTCCACCAGAGTATAAGATTCTTTTGTCATCTATCGTGAAATCGCCCGAACCAGGCCACCTAGTTTTGCAGAAACCTAGTAAACTGATCTTCATACGATCCATTTCTTGAATGAGATTTGAGATTTTTTCCGCTTGATTCAGAGTGCGAACATTCCACGTTCCTATTCAAAGATAACTATTGTTTCTGACAGTCTCTAGATGACGGTCAGATTTCACCTGTAGAACATGGAGGTTACTACTGAGCGAGGTGTTAGTATGCCTAACCCCATTCACGCTGTTAGTGCTGAATAAGTTTCTGTGCATTAGCATGATATTCTTGGGATAAATAATGTGGTGGTTTTCCCTTGCCTTCCGCATCCAGTTTGTTCGAGTTGAAACTCTATTCTTTGTTCCATCTGAACCTATCCCACAAGATAGCGGGTGCAGTAAGGTGATAGTCATTTCCTCGGTTAAACACAAGTACATGTCTACTACCCTTATGAGTCCTACCGTTGGTCACACGTCAGGCTCTTCCGCCAGCATCCTCAAGCTCTGCTGCATCCCAGTGCTTCACTGTTACCCAGGTTAGGGAGGCTAAGCAAGTACTTCGCCTTGCCCAAGGGTGACCAGGAGCTGTGCATTGTAGGGTGGGGTCGTTCACTCCCTCAGGCCTCCAGGCCCGCATACCCACAAGGACGAATTCAAGGAACGAAAAAAACCAGAAAGAAAACAATGTGAGAGATATGTCAAAATCAAGAGGTCAGAAACACTCTTGAGGGTGAATAAAGTCACAGGCTAAAAAGCACAAAGAAAGATCGTAAATTGTGCAACCCAAAAATAGCTCAAAAGAATAAATTTGTTAACTTCCATATTGGTAAAGTAGAAAGACTCTACCATATTGGTAGAGTCTTTTCTATACAGCAAATGCGCACAGAAGGGTGAAATTTTAGGCTATTATAGTAGGAGTACAAGAATAAACGTGATTGGATGGTTAATTATGCTAAATAAAAGTGCTTTGAATAATATAACCGTAGTAAAATTTTCTTTTCAATTTTTGAACATTACTCATACTATAAAGTATTTTTAGAATCAGAAGATCAGAACGGCTTATAGTGATTATTCAAAGAAACTGAGGGTCTTGACTTATCATTAAACAAATGAATCTAACAAGACAGTAAATTTCAATTTATTACCTTTCTACAAAAGAGAACCAAAACCTATATCAGACCTTTTCATGACCACCCTAAAATCACAGTATATCTCAAACTTAAATCAATCCTCTTGGGGTAAAACTAAAACTTATTTTGACCTTTTCAAAACTGAAACCTAAAAATGTTATATTTAAAAGCTTCTGACTGGTAGACAGCACGACAGTTAAGCAGTATTAATGAATAAAGAGTGGTGCTTTGGAGGATAAAAATTCTCATATAAAACAAACATATCTCATGGAATTTATTTTCTTTATATATGGACGGTTTTTTGCATTCTTCTATACACTGGCACTTAAAGAGATCTANAACGAAAAAAACCAGAAAGAAAACAATGTGAGAGATATGTCAAAATCAAGAGGTCAGAAACACTCTTGAGGGTGAATAAAGTCACAGGCTAAAAAGCACAAAGAAAGATCGTAAATTGTGCAACCCAAAAATAGCTCAAAAGAATAAATTTGTTAACTTCCATATTGGTAAAGTAGAAAGACTCTACCATATTGGTAGAGTCTTTTCTATACAGCAAATGCGCACAGAAGGGTGAAATTTTAGGCTATTATAGTAGGAGTACAAGAATAAACGTGATTGGATGGTTAATTATGCTAAATAAAAGTGCTTTGAATAATATAACCGTAGTAAAATTTTCTTTTCAATTTTTGAACATTACTCATACTATAAAGTATTTTTAGAATCAGAAGATCAGAACGGCTTATAGTGATTATTCAAAGAAACTGAGGGTCTTGACTTATCATTAAACAAATGAATCTAACAAGACAGTAAATTTCAATTTATTACCTTTCTACAAAAGAGAACCAAAACCTATATCAGACCTTTTCATGACCACCCTAAAATCACAGTATATCTCAAACTTAAATCAATCCTCTTGGGGTAAAACTAAAACTTATTTTGACCTTTTCAAAACTGAAACCTAAAAATGTTATATTTAAAAGCTTCTGACTGGTAGACAGCACGACAGTTAAGCAGTATTAATGAATAAAGAGTGGTGCTTTGGAGGATAAAAATTCTCATATAAAACAAACATATCTCATGGAATTTATTTTCTTTATATATGGACGGTTTTTTGCATTCTTCTATACACTGGCACTTAAAGAGATCTAGAGAATATTAATCTTTACACTGCTGTTTTTAGAACAGATAATCTTAATCTTACTGCCAGTGGCGTAATTATTTTCTCCTTTGAGTTAGTTGCATGCAAGTACTTTCAAACATGCTGTACGTACTTGTCAAAGTGTGTTCATTGCGTTTGTCTTTATTTTCAATTTGTAACCACCGTTATTAATAGTCAAAACCACGAAAATATCCACAGTTACAACACATCACTTGTTAATCATTCAAAGCTTCTATTGTTACTAATTTATTTCATCAGATTCACTTGTTGCTTTAAGAATTGGTTCCTAGAAACTAGTTTTTATTGTCTTTCGGAAAAACTCGCTGAGAGTGTAGAGCCATTGCGAGATTCGATATATATCTATTTGATATTTTTTGCCGCTTGTTTGTTATCAGTTCAACAGTTTTCAAAGACGATAAAACATTTATTTCAAATTACGAGGGGTAAAGTTATCTGGCCAAAATCAAGATTTTCATGATATTTAGCTGTCTTGCGACTCCCTGATAAGACAAGAAATCTGTTGAACTTCGCTAATGAGCAGCTGAAATGCAGAGGCTCAGCAGGTGGGATTTCCTCGTGTAGTTATCATGAATATTAATGATAAGTAAAGCGTGCATCAAAATGGGCTTACGGTTTCTTTGATGTTTTATTGCTTAGCTAATAGAGAAGATCAAATATTCTGGTGGAGAACCAGAGAATAATAGCAAAACAGAGAGCCGATGGAATAGTAGTCAAATCTTTGCCAAAATACTAAAATATGATGAATTGTATAGTCATAAAACTAATGTCTACTCTTACGTTTCTGAAATGAACTCTCCTATCTGTCGAGCCATCACATTCCATAAGCGATAGTATCACGAATGATGTTGCAAAAACATGAATTATAATCCAAATTTGAAAGTACCTTGATGGTATTGTAATTTTTAGGCCAAATTGTTTGGTTTGTTGCTGTGGTGACAAAATCTGAAAATAATTTTCAGTTGCTAATCTGTACGTTATTGTTGCCAGCTACTACTCAGGTCAAAGACAAAGTCGACAATGACATGAAACAAATCGAGGAGGTTACAATTTCCAATATTGTTATTAAATTTTTAAATACGTAAAGCAAGTCAATCAAAGTGGCAGAATCCAAATGGAGCTTAATTTAATGTTTTTGTCTTTAAACAACATTGGAAGTGACAATGGCACCATTTTGATTAAGTCTGAGTCACTTAAATTATAGTCGCTTTTGTTTACGTTCTTCAATCGCCGTCTGAAATTTGACTATCAACTACCAAAGAAAGTCTACCTAAAATTATGTTGCCTCGGCTGTTAATCGTTACTTGTGAAGAGCTGAATAAATGATAGTATTTAAAACTGAAACAGTGAACGCTGTTTAAATTCTTTTAAACAGCAGCCAACTCAACCTCCTTACTTTATAACAAGCAGAGATTTTTAGTAGTCGGTCATTATACGTTGTACGCTGTGATAAATAGTTTAACTTCTTTCAAGTAAAGACTTTACTTACTAAATCTAGATATGCAGCTGCACCATAATTTTGCAGAACGAAAGTAAAAAGCAGAACCATCACCTCTTGGATGTTGGGAAAAGCTTTAAAATCAATTCTTTATCTCAGAGATCTTAAACTATAGAATATGTATAACAAACTAAAAGAGTTGCGATATTTTAACCGTTTTGTGAAAAAGATATATGAAGGACGTGTTTTTTCTGTAATTCTATTTTTATTACTTTCTTTAAATAAAAAGAAAAATGTATGGGACAAGATTGCATCTTTCTGAAATAAAAAAAAAGTGTTGATGGTTATTAATCACAGGCAGCTAGTTGAGTTATAGAATACAGGACAAAAAGGGAAAACATCTAAAGGAAAAATAATAATATTTGTTTGTAAAATAGGTGATTAAAGCCTCTAAAGTTTAAAAACATTTCCCATTAAACAAAAAACGATTGAGTACTCAAGAGGAAAAACACAAATATTACAGCAGAATAGGCAGATGACATTTTTCTTGTTTGCTACAAGTTGTTTATTTGACTACAGCCTTTTAATAAACTACTGCTTGTTAACTTAAATAAAGTTAATTATTTTTGTCTAATGCCCTATGGGCATGTTTCAAGTTATATTTCAATAACGAGACTATCATCTCAAGGACACTTTTTATTTTAAATGTGAAAATTAAAAAGTAATAATAAAAAGGCAAGTTTTAATCTTAACTAACTACTGTAACTGCCTGAAAAAAGTACAACTTTGCATTTGAGCTTAAAAGACTAAGGGCGGGCTTACAGAAATTATGCGAAGGTTTTTCTACTTCGGGTTATGTTTCCTTTTTGGTTGAAATACGTTTCCGTTTAATTTGGCAAAACGGATTCAAATATAGTAATTTTGGATTTTAAAAGTGTTGATTTATGCTTAAAATGATTACATTTTAAAGCAGTTTATATTCCTTAAGCAGGTGATAGTTAACATTTACCTCCTTCCTCTTTGGCAAACTTTATGTGAATTCTTTCTTTTTGAATTATAATTTTCTGCTACGATGAAGTTCAGCCAGTTAAGTGTTGTATTATAAAAAGTAAAAATATGTTACTGGTAAATGATCTCTTTAACTGTCAACATTGTATCAGAGGTCTGAGAACAACATTGCTTTTAAGAGTAACTGGGGTCTACAGGTTTCCTGAATAAAGGTATGAAAGGAAGTAAACAGAAATGTTTCAGCTTATGTGGTGAAATTGTGTGTCAGATATAAATGTTCTTATTGTTTGAGATTAAAAGTAACGTTTTTAGCTGCAATATGAGGGATTTCTGATACCTTGAATGGTACATCATACATTCTCTTTACAAATCCAACTTCTCTTTTTGCACGAAGGGTGTTGCTTAAACCATTCAGTAGTGTTTACTATAAAATAGTTTTAGAACTTGCGTAAGGATAGAAAAATTGTTTTCTAGTATATGCTTTTGGCCAACTTATTAACTAAAACAAGAAAAAGAAGGCCACTTTGCCAAAAACTATCAAAGGACTACAAAATGGCCCTTGTTAAGTACAAGGACTTGTGCGATTGTGTTGAGCATTTAATGCAGATGAGACTTTTAGTTATGGGGCTTTAAGTGAGCCTTAAGAATTGAAAATTAATTGTGTTGTTTTTAAACCGGTACCTTACATCCTTAAAAGACCATGGTAATATAGGATCACCAGGGCGTCCATGAAGGCAACCTCCACGTGGTGATGCCTGGATGCTGATTAGCCAGGTTTTTCTGACTAGTTAGTAACGAATAGCCTTCGATTCAAGCTGTTCTTCCGTACTATTGAAGAAATCGATCTCGTCGTTCATGTGATTTTGAATCTGGTTCGTCGTCGATTTGGAGAAATTTCTTTAAAAATCCAACCAGGAAATGTGCGTCTTCGACGCCCCTGTAGTCGGAAGAGATATTCCCGGTGCNGATGCTGATTAGCCAGGTTTTTCTGACTAGTTAGTAACGAATAGCCTTCGATTCAAGCTGTTCTTCCGTACTATTGAAGAAATCGATCTCGTCGTTCATGTGATTTTGAATCTGGTTCGTCGTCGATTTGGAGAAATTTCTTTAAAAATCCAACCAGGAAATGTGCGTCTTCGACGCCCCTGTAGTCGGAAGAGATATTCCCGGTGCAGCCTACTCACTTGGTCTCCAGCAGCTTACACACACACACATAGGATCACCAAGCCTTGATTATACTCTTCAAGACTACACCTTTTCTTATCTTTGCTCAAAAAGACAAACTCATGGATCTGTTTCATTGTTGTACTCATGCTTTGAATTCAATTGATCAATCCAGTCTTGAGGTCATAGATCAACGACTGTGTTGGAAAATATGATTAAATACAGTGATGACTAATATTCTAGCTTAAGATATTTACAGTATCTTGTACGACACGGATATGAAAAAGGGGAATGGTCCCAGATCTGCTTGAAAGAAGCAAAGACGCAAAAACGAAAATTCAAGGAAATTATATAGGAATAAATATATTGATAAACAAATCTCAACGCAAGTAGCGTTGTCGCTTATGTTCTGAGATTTCCTTTCTTATCTGTTGTGTTTTCTTAAAAAAAACCATAATAGATTACAGTCGCTTTAATCTTCTTTATTCATCACCATACTCTACTCCTGTCCTTGAACCAATTAATAATATTTATTGAGGAATCTGCAAGTCAACAAATATTCCTTCCTTCGCAAATTCCTCTAGAATTTTACTGTTAGTTATCTTTAACAGCTGCTTAAAGAAGATAACGGTGAATCATGTTTTACACCTTTCTTAAGATTTTAATTTTTTCGAATTTAAGACACTAGGTAGGCTTAGAAGAATAGTCCAGGGATAACATTAGACGGTCAAGTCATCTCTCTTCTCCTATTTTTTATTGTTTCCCCTATAATCCTTCTTTTTAGCCAACTACGTAGCCGATGAAACAAAGAGTTTTAATTCTTGTTGCAGTATTTTTTCTGGTTTAGTTGCTGTGTTCGAATAACTTGAATAAAAATGTGTTTTAGTAAGGACCACAAAAAGCATCCTTGTTCTAATTGAGAAAGTCGAGCTCGACCATTATATCATTAGAGCAAAATGATGAACTCTCTAAATACAAGTTGGAATTGCGTGTGGTTAATAACATTCCTCTAGTTGATATTGAATAAAAATTGGAGTTTAAGCAACACTCAGTCTTCTTATATGCTACATACGATGGTGTTATTGGGTTGGGGTTATGATAGGCCAACTTGATCTTATAAGTATTTGATACCCAATGTTCTTTTGTGTCTTTTTCAAGCAATTATAAACGATTGTATCACCATTAGGATTGAATTTCCTTAAAAACATATATTACTGGGTCTTTGATTTTTCTTATGACAAACGTTTTTAAAGCTGTTAATTTCATACTTGTAGTCTAAATCTTATCTCTAAGTCTGCCTGGTTACTATTTGTTATATTATTTCTAGACAATGAATTTGCCTTTGTACTATCTTTTTAAAGATACATTTGAGAGTGAAGTCAGATATTGTCGGTTATTTCATCCATGTTTTTGAATTTTTGCAAGGGAGTTTAACAATCCCCACCCCCTATTAGTGGTATCAATGCGTCATCATCTTAATTTGTAGGTAAAATGTATTCCAACTAGAAACAAAAAGTGTTACCTGACACCTAGTATTGAAGTGAGAGCTTCATCAGGTGCTAGTGTCAAGCTCTGTTGGGATTTCTGTAAAGCAAAAATAGATATTTGAATGACATTTTCATTAATCCAAATAAAGAGGTTTTCTCTATACAGTAATTATATAGATTTTCTTCTAACCTAGGTAGCCTAATTGTTTGGTAATAAAAATACAAGTAAACTGCTTTAATTTAAGTCAGACCTTGTCGAAGTCTTCTCCAAATGACTTGTTGGATATTTTATTATTGTTTAGCTATTGGACGATGCAGTCAAATGACAGTACTTTATACGAACTGGTTATTGTTCCTTGACATACATAGTTTGATAGACTGATTGATTTGACACTTCTAGGTTGCACAATCTAAAGAAATAATCAAATTCAATTAGAAATTTTTCCGACAACCTTTCTTGTCATTTTCTGCAAATGACATTCACCAATCCAGTATACTGAGGATCCATCCAGTGTAGGGTGATGCAAAACCGCATTAGTTTTATCAACGAAATTGTAAACATGTAATAGTAGGTGTCTCCCTTACATCTGGGATTTAATTTGAGGAAGTCACTGAAAAACACTGATTTAACATTTTGTGCTTATATAAAATAGAAGATACGTTTCTTTGAGATGATAAAGAACGAGTCGTTTTATTCCAGCACATCTTTCTAGCCATTCGTTGAAAACCTATTCCACACTGTGTATATAGCGACATTTCATTCAAGACGTACATCTTTACTAATGATTCTCTGTTTCATAGTTTCCACTGAAAATAAAGCTTTAGAAATGGACGAGAAAACACCTTCAAACTTTGTTACCTTTTCTATTAAATCACTTCATGTATTGGGTAAAAGGTTTTCCTCGACTACTCTAGTCTTCATTCTTTGGGGTATTTAAGTTTTCTAAGCATACATAGAGTTTCAATATAAATCAAATTTTGGAAATTTCTGAAGTTCTCTTGCAAAGTAATTATGACTGAATAGAAATTTACATTTATTAGTGTGGCCTGGATGGTACCAAAGAGAACTCTGTATTCAGCTGAATAATCCATTACCTATCTCTTGGAGAACTTTAGTCTCTTACTTTCTATGGTGTCAGCAAAGCTTTACAAAATGAGTTGCATTTTTAGGACCTTCCTAAGTAAATATTGCCTTATGAATACCTAGAGGTTTCACTTTTTATCCTTTTCAAGACAACACAGTGTTGGATGCATTGAGTTATTGTTTAAAACATATAGATTTTCAAAAGCAAGAGATGTAATATTTCAAGCCTTACTAAAACAGTATCCTTATTCCTTTACATATTTCTAATTAGAAGAAAATATTCTCAATGCTTTTGTAGTAATACCATAAATTGAAAACATTCCATAAACTTTTATCCTTTTTGGTTCAATTTACGTTTCACTTTCAGGTATTTCAATCATTTGCCAATCCTTTCATTTCCTCTTGTTACTAGCCTCTCTTACATAATTTTCTAACAGTAACTCTTCTCTCTAGTCAGAAGGAACAGAGGATTAACTGAAGAATTTCCTGGTAAACCTGCTTCTCTTTTTTTCGAAGAAATTTAAACAAATTGAGTATTTTGACAAGTAGAACTAACAGTTAAACGTTGATCTGTAGATATCGAAACAATAGAATTTTACTTATACACATACTTATGATGTCAAAAAGACATATGGACAAAGCTGACCACAATACACATTCAGAAATCTAGGAATTTTTTTCTGATACACGAGATCACTACACACGCACGTTTTTACGCTGCGGTTGTTTCAATGCATGTCAATATGTCAATATGTCAATATGGAGTTCGAATAATCACCATCTATTCATTCAATTGGGTTGTATAAACATCCAAATATTTCTATCTAGGAAATGTGGCATAAAAATACCTATTCTGATTACACAGGTCTACAGCCAAAATATACCTTGTATGAAAAACACATTTCTATGTAATTTTAGGGCGCTGATTTTAGAAATGACATTAAAAATTTTTAGAATTTTTAAATTTTTCATTTATTTGTAAAATTATTTTGCTGTAAAGAAAATATTAAAGAGTCGATTTATCTAGATGAGAGGAATATATTATTACATGGAAATGTCATTGAAATCGTTCTCAGGAAACAGAGTAACCTGAAAAGAGTCCTGTTTATTTGTTCAGCATGGTAAATTGAGTGATTTGGGATAGTCTATGTTTCGATTTGCTAAGAGAAGAAGTCATTGTAATCAACTATATAAACATTACTTCACATTTAAAGTCGCCCTGCAAATAAATTGTATTATTTAGAATTTCAGCAAAGTCTTGCCATGCCGAATGAATGCTGAAACAACCAAGATAACTAATATTATATTTGTGGTCAGGTAGTTTCTCCAGCTCAAAAACGCACTTTAACGCCTCGTATAAGTCACGTTGGTGTCCATGAAAAAGCATTGGCTCCTCAAAAATGTTGCAACACATGTGCTACGGAGCTATGAACGTGAGCCAATGGAAAAAGAGAGCCTATTCTTTTGCTTTACCTATGACTTGGAGAAAACCGAAAAATCATGTTGATGACTGCTATTTCTGCATACTTCCGAATGTCACAAAATGTATTACGCGAGCAAAAAAAAAGCTCAACTAGAATATCCATATCTACCATTGGCTATTCGACCAGTACCTCATAGTGATGAACTTCCTGCTCCTAGCTCTCCAAAAAACATTGGTGAGTATAATTGTATAAAGCCAGCTGATTATCTTGATTTGACAAGCATCAATCTTTTAATCTTTTAACACACTTAAAAGATCACTGTATCTCCTTGATGGAATGTGTCCTTAAAGGCTTACTTGTTTGACAGCTAACTAGAAGGCTCAGTTTTTATTCCAGTCGAAAGCATAAGCCTTAGATTTAAACCTATGTGTTCTAGGGACATCGACCTCACATATGATTTTACAGAGGTGTGATTGAAAGTATAGAGCTGACTTGTCCTGCAATCATTTTTTGTTTAGCAAGCTGTGACACTTGTTAATTGTTACTTTCTATTCTCCTATTTAATAAAATATCCTACATCCAGTGTCACTATTGGCTCTTTCTTCCTATTTTTCTTTGTGAATAAAACAACATATCTGTACTAACAGAGATTAGTTTCGTCTTAATGGCAACTGTGAATAATTGAAGAAAACCTATGACTTTTGTCCGCCTCACAAGTAAATAAGATGTTTTCTTGTTAGGGTTAAAGTGTAGTTGGCTGTTATTTCAATACAATACATTGAAGAAGCAAACATCTTGGTTTGGGGTCCAAATTAGACAACGACTGTTAGCTTTAATATTAAGTGTTATTACATCAATTTCAAATTTGAGTTTCGTTTGCAGGTAAGTGCTTAGATCTGATTGAAGACCATGATGTCAGTATCAATCTTTGGGTTCTAGTAAAGCATCACCCTTCTTCAGTGCTATAGACTTTTCAAAGCCGCATATTTTAAAAACCAAGCAGAGTTAAATTATATGGTCTATGAGTGGACCCAGTGAAGCAAAAGGCAGAACTTTTAGGTTCCAGATTACAATGATAGAGACTCTTTGGTCCTGAGGTTACCATAACATCCTCCCAGTACAGACCAAGGCATTACAAGAGTTTCTGAGGAGCGTGGAACATTATCAGTTTGTTCAGATGTAAGTGGATTGAAGAGAGCTCTCAAAATTGAAGATCAACCTCAACAATGGACATTATTCATCATTGAAAGACCAGTTTGAAGGCTGTTCTCTTGCACAATGGAAATTTATTACCTTTTATTTCACACGGACACTCAGCTGTAACAAGGGAAACTTAATCTAGCTTCAAAAATATTTTAAGGTATGTCTAGTATTGTGATCATCAATGGATGACTTTTAAGGATTTTAAAGTCATTGCAATATTGATGGGCATTCAGTTGGGTTTACCAAGTATTCCCGTTTTCTTCACGAGTGGGATATTAGTTCCTCTAACTTACATCACAGGATAGCAGACTGGTTGTGAAGAAAACTAACAGCTGGCTAGAAAAATTGTTTTAAATGAGACGCTAGTTGAGCCAGAATAATTCCTTATACTGTCTCTCTAGGTCAACCTTGGCTCAATGAAAAACCTTTTTGTAAAAGCTATGGACAAAGATGAATCTGGGTTTTAGAAAATCAAGGGTAAATTCCAGAAGATTGATGATGAACTATTAAAGGAAATTTATTCCATAAAAGTAATGGAAAGAGCAACTGACTCTGCCGAATGCTCTTACGTGTACAAATGGAGATTTTTCATCATTCTTAAGGTAAATGTATGAATACCCTATCATAGTCAAATCACAGTAAACTTTTTCTTAAGTACTTTTCTACTGGCGTCTTTGTTGAAGAGAAATTTTCAACCACAATCGTCTTTAAAAAAGCCAACAACTTGCTGAATTTCTGTCAATTTGTCCTAAACTTTCTATGAACGTAGTGCCTTTATGGTAGTACAGGTCACTGAACCTTGTATAGGGCTTTAAAAATTCATCACAGGCAAGAAGGTCCGTGGGGAATTTTTAGAAATAAAGAACTTTGAAGGGACACCTGGAAGACACTCTAACTACTTCATTTTCAAACGTAGTGAAAGCTGACACTAACAAGGGCAGTTCTAGTAAAATATTAATACATTCGACGTGTTGAGAAATCCAGACATTTCAGCTGAGATATGAAAAGTAAAACTGAGACAAAGAAAATCACGATGAATAAGGATAGATTTAAAAAAAAGTAAAGAAAATAAGTTTAAGAACCTTTAAAGTCACAATAAGACAACAACCTTTTGTTTTTACATGGAAATATTTAATGTCAAAAATGTAAGAGAGCTGAAAGTTATTCTGGAGGTAAACCAAAATGCTTAAAGATTAAGAAACATTAAATTAAAGAAAGAATCTGAGCCATCTAGCAGTTTCTCTTTTACTGAATAATTTCAAGGAAGGAAATAAAAAAATATCCAGCGATTGCTATCTACACTAACCAGCTTCGAATAATAACATTTGAGCGGCAAATATGATAAAAGGAGGTGAAAACAGAGATGGTATCTTCTTATGATTTATTTATTGATAATGGAATGAATCATCAAGAACCAAAGATAAGTTTTGACGAATGATGGAATTGACTCATCAAGTATCACGAATGAGACAGAAGGACTGAATTTTAGAGTATTGATTCTAGAGACGTGCTATCGACTGCTGATACTACAAAAAGGGGATATAAATAGACATTTATTGAATATTGGTAGATCCAATCTTATACTTAATATACACGAACAAACAAAAATCAGTAAAAAAACGTAAATACCTTTCCTTCCTTTTCCTTTCCCCCGTGGTGTAGCAAACAAAGGCTTACCTTTTAATTTTAAGCTCAGCACCTGATTTGACGTATTTCACTGTCCAAAGGACAAAAATGAGAATAGAAAACAAAATTAATGTCTGGAAAGCTGCTTCACGTTAATCATTACGTTTCTGTAAAACTCTTTTTAACACGAGGTCTCATGTCAACCAGAATTGTATTAGTCAAATTAGCAGGGTAAACGTTTTCTGGTGGGTACCAGTTACTTTTATCATCTGGAATCATCATATTCAAATCTCCTTCCACACTCAAGATAAATCAATTAATCGCAGAGTATCTTTTTCATCACTTTAATGTTTTTGACAGTTTGCAAAACAAATTTAATGTCTTTCACAGAGTTTGTTGGAAGACACATTCCAGTTTTTCCATTTTAGATAACTTGCAATGGTAAAAGCTCATCACTCATGCTTTTTGTCACAGTTTGTTATGCAATGTTTATCTGTTCCTTTAGCAATAAGAATATGTTCTAATTCTTTTTACTTCATAATCACTCTTGCTAACAGGTACAAATTTAAAAGACATTTGGTCATAATTTAATATGAGTACATTAAAAAAAATTTGTAAAACCTAATGGAAAATGGAAATGTCATGTAAATATTCAGTGTTTATTTTTTCCCACAATACAATTGGTGATGGGTCTGAAGGTAGGTGCAACACTGGGAGACAATTTTATACTGTTATTAAGTGATATCAACCATGATCTTGTAGCTTGGAAACCCTGACATTGCTCGTATTTTTCTAGTTCAGAATAAACCAAACTAGCTAAAAACCTGTGTAAATATGGATATTGATGAGTCCATCCAATATCTTTATGTTCTGCATTATGGTCTTCATTTTTGCATCAAGGTTAGATGATAAAATAGTGCATATTTTCTTCCAGGTTTCACGCCAATCACAATATTTGTTTGCCTTAATTATTGAACCAACTGAAATTTATACATCAAAGTCCAAGTCTGAAGGCTGGTTTCATTAAGCTGTTAAAAGTCTTGGCAAAATATCTATTTCCATATAAACTAGAGAAAAAAGATGAAAATTTTGTGGGTTTTTTTTTGCATAGTGGGCTCTTGATTTTCTTTTATCCACCAGATTGTCACTGTACAGAGTAACAACACTCTTTACTTTTCCTGCTATCCTTGTTGCCTTTTTCTTAGAAACACTCAAAATATCACATGCCACATGCTTTAACACAACAGAAGTAGCTTACTTACAAGCATTAGAGGTATTTTTTCATACCCGTTCTAAATATTTAAAAACTATATGTTTACTTAGCAGTCTGCAGGCACAGTTTATTTTTCTAAAATGCACACTACGAAATAAGATGAACAAAATAAATTTCGATTCCAATACACCTAAATTAAGTCTCAGAAATTTCATTGTTACTGCACCTTCCCTCGAATATGTAAAAAATGGAGGTAACTGATTGCTTTAACTTGATTTCAGCCTTACGAGACTTTCATGTTTGTCGTAACACTCTGAGTTGTAATCCGTGTATTGAACAAGAAACATCTTTCACGTATCAATAAAACAACACCCAAGACTAGTCTGCTGTTTGTGGTAAACCAATATTACTAGGAAGGGCCACTCCTGTTATTGTTGGTCACATCTCTAAGGAACTATCGAGGCATACTTGCTTCTCAACTCAGCAAATTGCAAAAAGTATCGCAGTTGAAGAAAACATTAATTCAAAACCGTCGCCTTTTTATAAAACGACTTAGAAATTTAATCAATAAGAAGATATATTATGAAAACAACATTCAAATATTAAAAGAAATAGTGTCAAAGATCAACTTTTGACATTAAAAATGCTAAACACACACCCCTTCCCACAAAAACAATTCGCCGGAAAAAAAAGTTAAATAAGGCTAACAAAACAGACCCAATACTGAAAAAAATAATGGTGGTAATGATCTAGTTTCGTTATGAGAAAATTTTGACCTGATCATTTCACACTCAATTTTATTTGGCTTTTTACTGCGGTTTTTCTTCCTGGTGTCAATTAAGCCGTATTGTTTGAACCCGCGTCAAAAAGTTAGTCACAAGTATATTTCCTTGGTGTGCAACTTAATAACATAGGGGATTGGTTTTTCTTCGTGTGATAAGTTAATGACAACAAAAATTATATTAATTAAAATAAATTTCTGAGTAAATTTTGAAAAGTTAGTGCTTTTCTTGTTATACAGACAACAACACAGTTTCAGTATAACCCTTATACTGAAAATAGTTAATACCTTTTAGCATACTAAAAAGAGTAAGATAGAGTAAATGAAGGACTACATCCTCTCCTTTTAGTGACGAACAAAATAAAACAGTAGTAGCGTAAGATTTTTGATTAAAGCATAGATATGATCCTGGGGATGGGGTGTATACCTAACCCTGGGAGACTGCTTGACAACCAAGAAGTCAGGGAAATTTATTGTTTCCTATAGAGACAACTAAAGTAATACAAATTAAAAGAGATAATTTTGCTGTCCATCTGATTGTCAGTCCCTAAGTCATTTCTTTCAGAAAATTACTAGTTTCTTAGAGCATTTTTTTGTCCAACATTTGCTACTTCGCACTTTCCTGTGGGAACACTCTCTGCTATGCCCACGCAGCGACTTCAAGTAATTTGCTAAAATATATATAATGTAAAAGACAGTTTTTAGACTGTATGGATTATGGACCTTATTTAGGTTTCTTTTGGTGTTGACAAAGTGTAGAAATAAATCCTACACTTTGTCAGACATCTACCTTCAGATAAACCAGCAAGATCTCTCTTTCAAGCCTTACCACAAAATAGGTCTGATACGAAAACCTCTTAAAACAAAGTGTTGTTGCTGTTGACACACAGTCAATCACCTCTGATTGAGTGGGTAAGCGGTGCCTTGAAATGAGCTGCCCACCAATTAGATGCAACTGACATACAAAATAAAATAGTAAAAGTACCCTGAGTGACTTCCGGTTGGTGTTGAAAAAGTATTAGTTTTATGCATCTACGGTTTTATCGATAACGCAGATGGTGAGAAAAAGGTTTACCAAAATTCTGTATTTTTGAGCTGTTGGAAAAAATATATTGTGGACTCTAGTTATTTCCTCAAAATGTTATAATATTTATTTTCTTTAAGCAACGACAGATCATACCAAAAGATTTCAAAAGTTACAAGTTCTTGGAAGAAAATAAAGTAACATTTACTTTCTTAACTACCAGCTTTAATTACTGCAAGTAAACAAATTTATTTCAAGCTTACTTGGGATTAGAGGGATTGAGTAGTGCAAAGCCTCTTAAAATGAATAGCTTTCTATGTATCAAAAAACGTTTCTTGAAACACGCTGAACTTTTTTTTTGGTTTTTAAAAAAATCCTAAAGAAAATTTTTGAGAATATAAACAGAACCCATTGAAGTAAATTGTCTTAAAGCTTTTGACCTTAATAAGGAAAAATTGATTTTCTAGAACATGCATATTGTATTTTGTCAGTGAATTTTATAAATATGTTAAGTTATCACGAAAGCGTTGAAATGACAGAACTTTTAGCTCAAGAATACAATCCGAGTTTTGCCGGGTTAGATAATAATTGCCTAACCTTTTGAAAAATGTAACATAAAAAATTCAAAATTTTTGGAAAAGAAAAGCCCTAACAACATGCAGATTTATACTTCTACCTAGTTCTGACCAAAAGCAATAAACTGAAACACAAAGAATCACTATCTCTGATGTGCCATGTCAAATGTTGTTCTGAATTCAAAACCAGAGGGTGACTGAAGATCTTCAAAGACAGATTTCATAGGAATATTATGGAAAAAAACCGATTCATGGAATTGAAATTGCAACATTTATGCCCAGAATAACAGGGTAACCCATTAGCTCAACTTTGCAATAAAACTTGTGTTTTATAGAATAAACAAGGAAATAATTTTGTGGCTATTAAGTTAATTTTTATTTTTTAATTGCTTTGGTGTTATTTGGAAGTTTTTAATTAAAATACAATAATGCTTAAGCATCATATAAAGTTTCATTTTTAACTAAGCATTTTAGTTATTAAAAAATCAGTATTTGTGTTGAAATTAAACAAAAAAAAGCAATCTCTGTATCTGAAACGACTTTTTCTTAGCAATGAATTGGCCGCATAACTATACTCAGTCAATATATCGGGAATGTATGGGTACAACAAATTTCTGATAAATTTAACATCTTTAGAGGGAAAAGGGAGAAAATTTCCAAACTTGATGGGATACGATATTTTTTGATATTTTTCATTATAGGAAGATTGTACAGTAAACGTGAAGAAATAAGCTCTAAAGTAGATATTTAAAAATAAACTCTCTGGTCTTAAATGTCACTTTATTCAAGTTATTAACCAAAAACGACAGCTCTCAAAATTACTACTCCGATGGCAAAGATTTTCTTTCATAAAGCTTACTTAAATGGCGAACTGGATGAAAATATTTTTCCCTGCCAGAATTTTTTCACCTGAATTTTTAGGAAATCTATTTAAGACTGGGAAGAAATTGTTCTTTCACATTCGTTTAAACTCAGCTAATGGGCTCTTACGTAATCTTTCTCCACAATATTAAGATAGCCAACTGATCATCGTCCCCACCGCCCGCTATATTTTTGACCACAACTACAAATTCATCCTATGTTAATCTTTCAATATAGAACATCGACAGCTGAAACTCATCATTATTTCAACATTCCAAGGTTTGCGAATTATCAAGTAAGACTTCCTTGTCCTTATCATATCAGAGAGCTGGAAGTACTCCATACTACTCCATATAGTTTAGACATTCACTGGCTCTGTCCAAAGCATGTAAAATGATTTTATCAAATCTAGTTTGGTGTTGCAAATAATATGTTTTTTCCTCTTGAAACTTATTCTCTAATTCTTAATTTATTATATTTTAACGCACTTTCATTAACTCTTTACTGGCCAATTCTTGCTATGGCGATTTTTGTCTTTTGCACGGCCTTAACAAAGAGACAAAAAAGAATGGTGTTTTGTAACAACTATGTTGACTAAAACAGAAACAACAAAGAAATGTCATTAACATAGTTTATAGATTAATTACCTATTTACATTTATTCCAAGTTTAAGTATTTGTTTCTATCTTGATTTTAGTCCTCCATTATTCTCCAAAATAGGCCTACCTCAAAACTGTTTACGTTTAGCCACTTTAGAACAAACAATTCATTACAAGTACCTTTCCGTTTGAGTTTCAAAATGACAAGAGCCTAACCTTATAAATAACAGTTACCAAGGATCACATTGATAATATTTTCCTCTTGTGAGATTTTAATTATTTGAGAAATACTTTCCTACAAAAATTTAATGATATTCAAGTGAGAAACGTCTGGCGGATGCTCTATGAAATGTATTTGGAAAGACCATCATCTCAAGTACATATTCCTAAGACTCATATCAGTATTATTTGTATTTGGTATTTTTAACATGTTCCACAGTCAAGTTTCTTACGCTCTTCCTCTAGGTCGTCATCTTCAACTTCCTATTCAGTTTTTTAGCGTAGTGTTATAACAGAAGAAACATGGTCCACCCTTCTCCATCTTAATACCTCAAAATTACCCTCAACCAGTAAATAAAACAGAATAAACTTTTGGAGCATCAATTACATTTAATTACATGTATTGGAAATGACATTTAAGATACTATTTAGAGCTTGAATAAAAAGGACTCCTGGATGAAACAAAAGAAACAAACTGGTAAGCAAAAGAAAAACTGTTCCTAATAAGATTGGGGAAATGTGCATCATAAAGGAGCTCAAACGATAAGTTACTTTAACACAAGTGACGACAAGAAGTGGACCTAGAAATAATGAAGGAAAAAATAACACAGTCGTAAACATCATGATGATAACTCATTACACAAATACTATGACACGCCCTATTAATTTAAAAAGCCCACTTCAGTTATTTATAACAGTTATTCGTGAAATCAAATCAAAAGAAGGAAATGCAGCAAATGTTTGCCTTTAAATAAAAATGAATACAGCACTTTGCTCTAATCATCTCCAGCTGCTATTTTTTTCTCCCGTTGAGCAATATGTTAGTGAGTTGGATTCGAATTATGGAATTTGTATTAGCCAACAGCGTGTCATTTTGGAACAAAATGAAACTGCATTGGAAAACCTATATACACCAGCAAGTCAAAAGCTTATCATTTTGCAGATGAAATAAAATTATTAGAGTGTAGGCTATTATTTGGGAAACAACTTGTGGTCTTTCAACCTGTTAGGGAATCAAGTACTACTCATGAGAAAAACAAGTAAAGAGCTATAGGTTAGCTCTAATTAACCAGAAAAATAATATATTGTGGAAATATAAAAATACATTATTTTTAATTAAGGTAAAAAATTGTTGTGGTTTTATTAGATAAATTGACAACAACTTTATTGTAGTTAAGGTCCTTACTCTCCAGAAGTTAATCGTTTATGCTGTAAAGGCCAGTAATTGAACCCCCCTCTGCTCTCTTAATTTCTCTAGAATTACTTCATGAAACCTTACCGGTTAGTAAAAATCCATATGAAGTCAATAGTGAAACACCCACAGCTAAAAGCAATCAAGATGTATGATTTATAGTATTTTTTAAAAGTTCTAGGGATGATTTAGAAAGTGACGTAGACTTATACTAGCAGCTACCTTGTGTTACAATATTTATACCTTAATAATGGATTATTCTTTCTTCTATCAAACACCTTTGTCTTGATGTACATGAAAAGGAATCACTAGTCACTAGTCAGGTACACCAGGGACATGAATAAACTATTCCAGTAGTACATGAAATAAAAACTTTGGTATCAAATAAAAAGAGTAGTATGGAAGAAATTTGTGCTGTCAAAGGTTTGGTCAACCTATGTATTGAGTAACAACATTTTAATATATATTAGAAACCAAAGAATCATTATTTTGTTAACTACCAAAAATTAAAGATCTTGTATATGCTGACAACAAGTTTCTCATTGCTGACTCAAAACAATAGGATACTTATTGATTTTGAAGGGAAAGGATTTCATCCAAATACAAATTCGAAAGGAATATGGCACCATCTACCCACCATCTAGTAAAAAAGTGGCGGGTACTGCAATACAGCAAAGAAATTGAAAATACATTTTCGCTTGATATGTTTTCTGTGTTGAATTTTAAAAATTCTACAATACAAAATCAGTACTGACGTAACGGTAGGGAAAAACTCATCGCAACCTTCAGTAGGGAATAAGAAAAATGGTTATCTGCATTCTGTAGACAAAAAGAGAATTGAAAGACCAAGTAGTTTTTGAACGTCTTTATAAACAGCAGACAGTTAACATTACAAATTAAAGATTTGCACTAAGACACACAAAGTGCTAAAATAATGACCGAAGATAAAAACCCACACAGGTAAAGAAGTATTTGTGCAAAGAGAGGGTAGATTTTTTATCTTCTGCTTTTCAAAGGTTATGTATAAGGCGTATGAGTAGTACCAAACAAGGACTACAAATATGTTCAGAGCATTCTGTGTGTGTATGTGAGTAGACATTTTATGAAAAGAAAAGAAGGGACAGGATCTCCTTGGGGCACTATGGTATTGATTAGAAAGTTTCAAGAATTTTTTTTCGATCAAAGTCCAGCGGGGAATATTCTGGATTGTTTGTATTTCGTTGGAGCATGAAAAGAAGTCAAGTGATCTGGCATCACATTAAGATAAGAGTGGGTAGATTTAGCAGATTGTGATTTTTTAGGTGGTAGGGGTTTAACCGTTGCATTCTTTACAATCTTAACAAAAAAAAGCAACTGTATTTTTCTTGAGGATGGAATTTAATTCAATAATTGGATTTATAGATACTGCAGTCCAGTTGCTTCTGGATGACAAGTTTTTACTAAAGAATCTAAGTTTGGTAAACATGGATGCAGCTTCAAACTCTCAATATTCTGCCTTTTTAATAGATTTGAGGGTAAAATGTTATTGGTTGATACTGTAGCAATTTTTTAATGTATCACAACTAGAGGTTTTTAGGGCTTTAACACTGTACCTATTATTACACCTTATGGTGTCTCTTTTTATTTGCCTCAGGATAGATAGAAGATACCTAAATTTTCTTCAACGAATTAAACACTGGCGTTGGCCGGTATAGTAAATATTCCATCCAGAGTCTTGCGGTCTCCATAAAAGCTTACAATATTGATCTTTTGCTGGAAGGGAGGTCTCCCTTTGCTGCATCTCCAAGGGAGTTGTCACCCCTTTTACATCGGTAACCTTATCATATTAATTAAAATACGCCACTACTCATCCAGGCAAACAAGGTCACCTATTATTCAGAGACAAAAAAG
The DNA here is from genome assembly GCA_003991215.1 of Morbakka virulenta. NCBI lineage: Eukaryota > Metazoa > Cnidaria > Cubozoa > Carybdeida > Carukiidae > Morbakka > Morbakka virulenta. The sequence goes on from RDPX01000222.1 coordinate 305,035, forward strand.
ATCTTAGATTTTGTCTAAAGGGTACATCTAGCATAATTTAGAAAGCCACTAGAAGATCAGGACAAGCCATGAGCTCCACATGCATATGTTCTATTTGTTAGAGCCTGCTTCATTCATGGGCTGCCAAAAAGCCAAAATGTCATCTAGGATTTGGAGTACCAATGGTGTATCGTGAACAATCAAATCACACAAGTGACTACTATTTTTACTTGGCTGAAACGAAAGTTAAATATTTAAGACTGATATTTGCCATATTGCCTATCTGGGATTCGGATCGTCACCCACTTGCCAGTCTTCAGGGAACTACCTCCACTGAGAATTTGATCTTTCGTGCCCTTCAATAAAATTCAGGAAGGCCCGATTGAGAGTTTCAGATTGATGACCAGGTTGATGGTAGTTCAAACGATTCGTGTTTGTCTGCAGAAGATGATGCTGATTACAGCCTTGAAGCAATAAAACAGATTCTTCAATCATTGTCCCAGGCCATGAAGCGAATTTAGCAGAATAATCTAATTCGCGAATTAGACCTCTCTGAAGAAAAATTTCAGATTTACCATAGAGAAGCATTTTTTAAAAGAAAGAAATCTGTTGATACATAAAACAAGTCTCTCCGAGAAGAGGAGATTTAAGCTTTTGCATGACGAGGGCTAGTGAACCAGTTGGCATTTCCTAGGTTCTTAGACGTGCAAACTTTATTTCTATTTGGGTTTCGTTTGTCTAGAACATTGTGATGCTTACGTTTCTTTGACTTGTCATTTGTCTCAATTTTCTGCTGATGATATACAACATTTCCATCTGTATTAACTACCGCGTCATATTTGATCAAAATTATAGAATATAAGCGATTTTTCAACTTAAATTACAAAGCACCATTTATTTAGGTAAAAATATGTGGTTTGGTGTTTTCAGATACTAAATTGCCAGATAATAATGTATTTTTCGGTCAAATAATGAAGATTGAAACTACTGAAAATCCACTTTTTTGTCATTGGGATACCTTTTCATTTATTATATTTTACTTGACCTTAATTTTTAATTGTTTAGTGTATTACTTATGATATTGATCTAGGTCAACACAATATTTGACAATATGATCTATTTTGGAGTATTTTGAGTGAAGATAGATAGATACAGAAAAAAAAGATAAAATGGGGCAAAGAGGACAATTTTGAGAATCAGCGTGAGAAAAGAGTCCTGAAACAGGTGTACGTTGCTTGGTAAAATTTTGGTCAAAAAATGTCGGCCGGTGTAATCTTTCGAAGCAATTCAATTTTTTAACTTTAAAGATATAAAAAATGGTAATCACTAAGTTATTTAAGAACCTGACAAATAGTACTTGAAAAGATGAAGCTTAAAAAATTTATTTGATGCTTTCAGAAACACAATTTCAATGCGCAAATATGACCTGATGTAAAACTAAAAATCCTCAACAGATTCTAAGAGTAAAGAAATGAATATCTGATACCATCACCAAGTTTACAACAAATCAGATATAAAACAACAAAGGTTGAATCTCAAATAATGGTACTTCTATTGACTGTTACTGACCAAATCGACTTATTTAACTCTGCCTAGAGTTTATGTTTACGTCTTCGTTTGTCTGTTTGTCCGTTGGTCTATCTGTTTTTTCTGTGTACTGGTGTGCACAATGAGTCGAAAATTTACCAATCAACTTAAATAAAATGTTCAGGAAATGTTCATAGTATCAAAAGAAAAAACAATTACTTTTTGTTGTTGATCGGTGAAAGTTTGGAGTCACTGAGTGCTATTTTTTCAAAGGTCCAAAGACGCAGACCAACAGACCTTTGTAGAGGTAAACAAAATACAATATTTGGCAACCAAGAATGCTTCTACTTACTTGATTAAAACGCGCGTCTAGTAATAAACAGGGGAAACCTGGCTCAAAATGGTATTTTGGAATTTTTTCATAAGGAAAGATGATCAAAAGCAGCACTAGATTTTAATAAATTTAAATCCTTTTTTAAATTTTGACAGCAAAAAAATGAAAGAATGCAATAGTAATTTATAAATATTATTACCTCAAACAAGAAAAAAAAGGAAGTAAACCCAAAAAGGGACATTTAATATATATAAGCGAGCACGAGGATGGAAGCCGTATTGTTATTATACAAAGCAAATGATTTTATTCAAATGAATGCATAGCTACTATATTTACCAAATATTGTAGCTGCTTGCCAGAGGTTTACTCTCTCTAAGCGTTTTTTTGGTTATTTTATGTTATTGTTAGACCAGATTAATATTTGTTCCGTCGTTGTGAAATAATATATGCAAAGGCGGAAAATGTATTCCTATTTTAATCTTGTTTTTTACCTACACAATAAATAGCAACTGAAAATAAACGTTGCTTTTTCCTAGCAAGGTGCCGAGAGTACTACTGTTATGGTTACCATTATATCCAGATACATACAAAGTATACAAAAACAGTTAGCCTAAGAGATCCATCATGGATAACAGATAAAATTAAAAGGTCGTGTCCTGAGGTAACAGATTTTAACATGAAACAAAATTAGACTGAAAAACATTTTAACCAGAGTGGATAAACCCCAGGCTCCAATTGTACCATATATCATTGTTAACAATAGTTTAGTAATAGAGCACGGAAGAGAAAGCGTAAAGCATACATCGAGGAAGAGAACGACATCTTAAGTTTAACAAATCGTTTTCTTCTTCCATGTTTCTAACAATAACATTGTACTTTATTTTCTTTCCTTACGAAAAGCGAAATTAAATGTTATACAGAATGAAAAGAAATAGAGTAAATTATTTACAAAATTCTTATGGCAGACACAGCTCAAGGATCTAACCGAACGAAGTCGAAAATTGTATAAAAGAGTGCTGGATCAATTCTATCAGCATTGAAACTGATCTTTATAATAATATTACACACTGACATATCTAAAAATTAGGTACACTTTCCGCAGTTTCAAGGAAAGTTGATAGTTTTGAAATGCTCTAGAGGAGTTTCTTTATATTAACATGTCACAAAATATTTAAAAATACTATATTCTAACATTTCCATGCTAACATCTCTCACATATCAATTAAAGACAAGTTGAATAATGCTAAAAATTGCCATTTTTGGCTAAAAAAAATTTACTTTAAATTAAAACGTTTTTCTTAAACCTTTTAAAACCCAAAATCTATTAGGTAGGTAGGCGTCCGTATCTCTCGGGAGACAATGGTGAGCTCCCTGTAGTAGGTCCATTTCAGATTTGGGAGCAGCGTCTCGGGTGACTCAGCAGGCCGATTCTGGCATGACATTCTCTTCCGCAGGCAGCACAGATGTAGTTGGACTGCTGGACAGGGGCCTGGTTCTGTCGCTGTCTCTCCTTCTTCCTTCCTGAAAGTCCATTAGGATAATAGATATACTAAAGTGTTCCTGAAAAGAAAATTATCAAAACTTTCTGCTGAAAGAAATGTTTCACTCAAACTGTAATAAATGCACCATAAAATGTAGCTAATTATTCCGTATAACCAATATATATATAGGCTTTGATCGACTGATTAAATCAGTTAAAAAGTTTCTTTAGCATATTAGCATATTTCCTAAGCTGGAACATTTATATCTTAAAGAGTTTGGCCTATTTTAATCGCTTAACTAAGGTTGTTTAAAAATCAGTAGTACTTGAAAGAGGGGCACCCAGTGGGCTATTTAAGTCTTTTAAGGAAGTATATGAGTATGGTTTAAAGTGGAGAAATAAAAACATTAGGTCAAAAATATTGTAGTTAATCAAGAATGAAAAATGCAGATTTTACATGAAGACAGCGATTTTTTATTGGAAGAATAGGAGATTAAAAAGGCTTTGAAAACTATAGAAGGAAAGTTTGTAACCGGGACTTTTATGGTTGCAATATTACTAAAAGTTGCTGTTAAAGTAATCTGAGTCTAGCAAAAAATCCCTGTAAATGAAAACTTGTAACAAAAGTTAAATATCTGGTCTCGGAGTACCAATGTTTAGGATTCCAAGTTTCTCAAACATTTTATTATATTAAACGAAAGCTTAGTCTTCATCTAATTTGCCGTTCCAAGAATTATCAAATTTTCACTTTTCAACAAGCGTCGAGTGAGAAAAGGTGTTGCTTATTTTGTTGAATGTTGATTCTTAATTGAAGTTTAAATTTAAGGTTTGAATATTTTGAATATTGCTTGTTTAGTTTTGGAGGGGTTCGAACTCAATGTAAAATGTTGCTTTTTTGTTCTTCTTCTTGTTGTTGTTGTACAGTAACAGATTTTATGTCATTTAGTCTTGTGAGTAAGTAAATGACATGACAAGAGAAATACTATAAAAGATATAGAAAAAAATATGAGTGACTAATGTAAGTAAAAGGTTGACATTACAAATTTTGAACTTTCATAGGAATGATAAAGAAGAAAGCCTTGAATGCTTTCTTAAGCTGTCAGGAGTATTGGAAAGAAATACAATATTTAGTTATACAGATGTAGGTTTTATTCACAAGCAGCCAAAGAAAGATTTGACTCAAGCATTTCAAATAAAGCCAAGTAATGCTTTATTCAAGTTGGAAAAAAAGATGCAATACTTAGAGAATTTCCAAATTTTACTCATTTTTTTCATTCTCCAGTAAATAAACTGAAGTCTCGATGTCTGGAACATTTTTTTGATATCCTTCATAGTTGCTGCATATTTAGGAAGCCAATGATACCTAAAACCAGAAGTGTATAAAAAACAAGGGCAAATGAGCTTCGATTTGGAATCATGTTGTCTTTTTCATAAGAGAAATGCTCTGAGAGCAGATAAAGTAAAGAACCAACCAGAGGAAGTTGAAATGGAGATTATCGGACAGTGAAAATAGAGTATCGTGAAAAAATTTAGCTTTATAGAAAAAATTAGAATTGTGAAAGAAAATTTGTGAAAGCAATTTACATTGCAGCTACAGTGTTCTTTTGTGCATAAATAAAATGTAAAAAAAGAAGCGTCCTCTTTATTACAATAAATTTCAGTCAGTGTATGAACATCAATTTCTTTACCTCAGTAGGGTAAACAAACACCCTTCCTACATATAACTATACATCCAGCACTTTCTTTTCACTAAGATATCAGAAATAAAGTAATCAGAAAATCAAAAGAATAATCGCAATATCGAAAGATAACTTCACTAAATAAAAGAATCTTTCTGCGAAGGATGGGAACAACTAGACAAATACTGAACACAGACAGGGACAGACAGCTCAACTTTTAAACATATTCGGAAACTACAGTTGGAATATTTGTCTCATACAAAGAGGATTGATGGAAATTGAACAAGAGGAAGGCAAAGACTCACATTTATAGAAAATTATGCTCATAATTATGTTGTATTGGATACATTCAGAAAGAGTAAAATTCATATGCCGTGAGATCATGTAACCTCAATGCCGGTATCGGCCATGAGACTCTCAGAGGTAAATAGATAGATAGACAGATGCAAGAGAGATCAGAGAAAAACTCATATCTTCATAAAGTATAATTAATAAAGTAAAAAGTACAAAACTACATGATAGAAAAAGTCTGCCTAAAATTGACAAAGTTCTTTTTAGATAATATTTAGTCCATCAACCAGAGAGTTTTGTTACTTCTTGAAACATTTTTTAATATAGCATAATGTCAAGTTTTAACAAGAGCAACACAAATTTTTCCTGCATTGAAAGTATCATTAAGGTATATGTTTCCTCCAAATTGTTTATAACTGTCCAAGTGCATGACTTGGTTTCATTAGAACGAGCTTTTAAGAAACGTCTTTACAATTTTTTTGTGTATATCCAATTAATTTATGCTGCAAATATAGGAGAAAATAAATGATTAAGTATAATTATTTGCTTCTTTCAGCAGTATCATTATGTTGACAAGTATTCCGTTTGATCTTGATTATAATAGTTACTTAAACACTGTTTTAAGTAAGTCATTATACTATGCTGCTTTGTAATAAATAAATAAATGAATTTTTCAAGAAGAAAATACTCTGTCAATTTTGTCTTTATCGGATGAAAAAAGACATGCTGAATCATTACTCGTGGACACACTGTGTTTTTAGCACGTTTTGTAGACTTTTGGCCAGTTTCTTTCCACTGAGGTTCGCTTTTTGTTACAAAGCCTACGACGTGCTCCCAGTTTTTAATTCTTCCCCTGATCTGAACTGAACTTTGCCAATATTTGTAATAACATCTCTGATATAAGTTAAAATAAACTTGTACGTGAAGCCTCCTTGGTGACGGTCTTTATTTTGTAGTTGACAAGGAATATAGATATACGTAAATTAATAAACACAAGTAATAAAATTGAAATAGAATAGTAAACAAACAAGTTTAAAACTAAAAATAATTAGAAAAAACAGATTAAAATGACATCAACCTATATACGCTTAATTTTCTTAGGAAATAAAAATACTATTTAATATCGAAGTAAAGTTTTATAAGATTCATTTAAAACAATAATTATTGGATGGTAAGAGAATGACAGAAAAATTTCCGATTTTCATATGTAGCGAGTCTTTTGTTAAACTTTCAAGTTAATGAAATAAATGTTCCTTAGCAATTCAGTTTCCCATATTTCTTTGCTTTTTAGAGCGTTAGGTAATATATCCATACTTTTAATATAGAATTCAAATTAACTAGTTACCTGGTATCTAAGGATTACATTAAATAAATCCATAACATTTTAGTTCAATCTCAAAAGTGGCATCATATTTCATTTATTTCAAAACTTGTTTCTGAAAGTACTGCATGTTTTGGCTAAAGGTTTATGAAAAAAGGGTCTGAAAAAATCTCCAAATACAGAAAGTTCTTGCAGATGTAAGACAAATTGGCAAAACCCACTGCTACATGATGTTGTATCAGTGACATATCAAGGGGGAAGACACTATGCGTTTTCTCTACATTAATTTTCAAGGGTTTCTTCGTTATATTTGCCAAGATATGTTTATGAGAAAAATTGACGGGTATAAAAACAATGTGCCTTCTGTCAGCAATATCACAAAGAGAACTTGGACTTCTAATGATTGGAAAAATTTACTTTTAGAGGTGTAAATAGAGCACTACCTTGGCAGTTAAAAATATCATATAGGTAAGGTAGGACAATATATATATATATATAATTGTGATATTGCAATTCAATATTAAAGTGAACCATTCGAAGAAATAAAGACAGTCAAGCCTTTTTGTAAGTTTCTTAGTGATTGCAAAAGCAAGAAAAACGTTTGATGAATTCCGGTTTTCTAAGGCATGAATTTCAATCGCATCTAATATCTTAAAAACGTACTCTAAAGATTTACTCTAAAGATTTTCTTCAGTGTATAAAGTTTAGTTGATTGCAAATTTAAAACGAATATCAGTTGGTAATGATAAACTCAAAGTACATTTTTGTTTATCTTTTGTCCATGAAAGGTTAACAATGAAATTCCGATCGGAAAATTTTTGTGAAACCTACTATAAGGGACACAAAATCTCTGCAGGCGTTTCAGCTAAATAATTTGAGGTCTTTATGTACTTGATTAAAAATGTTAACTCATTTCCAAATAGATATTTAATTGCCCTCTTTTTGACTCTAAATGTAAATTTCCCATCAAGGATTAAATCGCAATTATTTATTTCTCAGTTGATCATTAGACAGGACTAGTACGAAGGTTTTTATTTTATTGTTAACTAGCTTACAAACTTCAGTACTTCCCGAGTGTATAGTTAGTTCTTCTTGTTGTTTTCTTTTTGTTAAAATCAATTCATAATAGGAGAAAGGACCTCTAAATAAACATTTTACCTAGCCCATGGACTTTAGGGCAAGGTATATGCTTTATCTGACCTTCTAATGTCGACTAAGAGTTTGTTAATATAATTTTTAACAAAATTATAGAAACTGATTTACTTTCAATGTATACTTTTTTGTCGCCATACCAGACCCAGAGATCAGTTTAATCATTTTTAACGATCAACTATTTCAGGTAAACTCTCAAAGCTACTCTATTGCTAGATAAACTAGAAGTATTTTTTCTAAGATAGAGACTGAATCCAAAGATCTATAAGTTATGAAGTGGTCGATTTTATCCAATCAGAGATTTCATCATTAGGTTCAAGGGATTCTTTTCTTATTCACCAAGTAGCCCAAATCGAGGAATTTGCAAACAATTCTGATTTTGAAATGCTTGATGAGGACCCTAAAGACACAAGATTAGGAAACCTTATATATATTTTAAAAGATTTAGTTCTTTTAACATAACTACTCACCATTAAATTTGATTAGCCGCTAAATGGGAGACCTTGAAGTGCTTTTTCAGTAGGGCATTATTAGATAAAAAACACTAATCTGAATTCCATTAATTCATAATATTCATTTAGTAGTTTCCATAGGAGTTCCATTGTCTTTTTTATTTAGAAAATTTGCAATTCTCCGTTCTTTTTTTTAAACGAAGCATACATGGAAACAATAGAATTATGCATTTTGGGAGTATATATTATTCTTTAAGTAGCTATTTGTGACGTCTTTCTATTATAATTGCTTCTTTAAAATATTGTGAATTTAAGACAGTAATATGCATTTTGGGATTAAAAGACCATGATGTATCACCCAGTAAATATGGGATGTTGGGAATATTTCTAATTTGTATCTAACACTGAGAAATTACTTCAGATACAAATCTCCAACTGATAAAAAATGACATGTCCTGTTCAAAATTGAAATACTGCTAGAACAAGTAATTCTACAGGTAAAATATTCCATGGTTAGATGCTTCCCAAATAAAACTGATACTTAAAGGCTTCAGAGCGGAGACACTGTAACTTTTGGTACTGTCAAGGGTTTCTTAGAGCTGGTTTGATTGTTAATGGAAAAAGTAAGTTTTCCTGTCAAATCAGCATATAAATCTGTACACCTTCAATTTTATTTACCCCACGTTTGGTATGAGGATTCCAGCAATCAGAAGCTTGTTTCAAGCGAGGACGTAAAAGTGTGTTGTAGGCCATAGTTTTAACATGTTGTGAGCAGTCCTTCATATTTCAGCAGCAAAGTTTTAATAGTCTGCTGGCAAGATGAACTAATAAAATGAATAGCAGAAAAATGACTCAAACCTTATTTTCCTAATGACGGACGATACTAGTGCCTTAAGTGCCTTTCAATAAGCTAATGTTTCTTTAAGTCTAATGCAGAAAATTGCTTCTGATGATTTGTTAGCTCTTGCTCTTCCCCAACTCCTCCTATATGGGATTAAAAATCACTAGATTTTTTCTAAAATTTAGTGAAGGAAAACTTATTGGACGATCATATGAAACATGGGCAAGCACGCCTTTAAAAGGTTATCTCAGATTCTGGTTTTCTATACAATATCATTTATTATTCTTAATATTGTTATCCATATTATTATTTTGATATTGTTATTCATATTATTATTCTTCATTTGTTTATTCATATTATTATTAATATTATTATTTATATTATTAAGAATATTATTATTCATATTATTCATATTATTATTATTATTAACCACCATATTCCTGACAAAATTAAGTTTTTACTCACCAGTCTTTACACTGAATTTAAAACATCATTTATCACTGATAATTTTACAACTGAAGCCATAACAGTTCGTCATGGGCTTTTAAAAGGAGATTGTCTTAGTCCACTACTCTTTAATATGTGTTTTAACACATTTATTCAATATATTAGGGCTGAAAAGTACAAGCAACTTGGTTTTTCACCTCACGATAAAAATGATCGCATGTTCAATCCTGAACACTTGTTTCAGTTCGCAGATGACGCTGCGGTCATTACAAGTGGGGAAAGAGAGAACCAGCTTCTTTTAAACTGTTTTACTCGATGGTGTCAATGGGCCAACATGATCATAAGGGTTGATAAATGTGCCACATTCGGAATTAAAAAATTCACTACAAGATCTCTTCAATTTCAACCTAAACTTTTTGTTAATAATGAAACTGTACCTCCTGTAGCCATGGGGGATGCCTTTAAGTATCTTGGACGTTACTTTGACTTTGAAATGACCAATCAGTCTCACAAATCCAA
>RDPX01000222.1:315520-406136 GCA_003991215.1 Morbakka virulenta
TGTCGCTTTATTGATTTTGTTAGTAAAATATTTAATTTTGATTTTTGTTAAATAGGCAAGTCAATGCAAACTACCTTGATTAGTGAGGTTTGTAATTGTATATGTTCAGATGAAAAAATAAAAAGTTTCCATTATTATTATTTTGTTTATTAATGGTAATTTGATAATGAACCAGAAAAGACACCATTTAAAATAACTACCATTTTATTGTAATTGTCCAGTTTGACTGTCCTTCAGTCATATCAAGCAAAATTGTTTAACTGTTAACATACATTACATAATATGATACTGAGACATAACAAAACATATTAAATTATTTATGGTATATAATAAATAAGTCCTTGTAAAAATAGTTCCAATGGAATTGTTGTTACAAGACAATAGATACCATTAAGTTATTTTTGGTGTGGATAAATCTAAAGTGATCTTTGCTTTGTTTTTGCATCAATGCAGTCTTGACATGCGAGTAAAGAGACTTCCTTCAGTTGTTTTCACAATGATGGAGAATTGGTCATGGGAAACTGAGGTTGCACTATATGAGTTCGATCTTACATGCTACCTTGGGGCAGTTGGCTGCAGCCCTTTGAAACATTTCCAGGTGAGAGCAGATATATGTACAGTATATATTCCTCTAGGAGGAACATATACATATATTCATATCTCTTCTTAGAGCCAATGTAGTTGCGGTTGCACATTGTGGACGTATATTCATATATGGCGCCAGAAAAAAGAGATTTTTGGATTTTGTCCTTAAGTGTGAAATATGATGATAGTATGTTAAAGTTTTTGAAAATGATTTTCATATTAGAAAATGGGAGAAAGTAGCAAAAACTGCGGATAAAGTCAATTTTTGTTTTCTAAGATATTTTTCCTAAGAACGGTAGCACAATCATAAAGTCTTTTTTGGAACAGTGATAAGCGGGTTTTGTGTTTTTTTTGCTTAGTTAAAAAGTGGAATATGGATCTATCCAAACACCTCGAAGGATAACATTTTTTGCCATTATTCTCTTCAGATTATCATTTCTTTCTGTTGTGATCCATATGATGAAGCAATTGCATAAGCGCAAAACAGCAAAGTTGAAATTAATCCATCCTCTCTGAATATGTAAGGCATAAGGAAAAAAGTTTGTATAGGCTCCCAAAACGTTTTTTTTTGTTTAACAGTTGAGGAAACCTTCTGTGTCCGGGTAGACGTTGACATCTAAAAGTGGAAGGATATTTTCGTTTTCTTTTTTGTTAAACAAAACTAATGTTGTGGTGTTGTGATGGCATATATCGTCCCTGTGAAATGACGTGTCCCTTAGATCGTAGAAGAAGAAAAATGTCCTTGACATAATGAGTGAGAAGATCAGAGTGAAGGGTGATGGCCAATCGTCAAGCCATTTTGTTCCTTGATGGTATTAGAAAGGATTGATCAATGCAGGTTCCAACGGGAAACCCATGGCAACACCGTCCCTTAGTGGGTAGTAATGGCCATAGAAGAAAAACACGATGGCAATGCTTATAGATTTAAAAAGTTTTTCTCCAAAGACCATAAACAACATCTCAACTTCTACAACTTTCTTTGTAATAGTAGCTACTATCTCGTTGAGTGGAATATTATTGAAAAGGGAAACCATGTCCAAATTTGCCATGATCAAGCGATGGTCTTTTCCATCCAACATTGAAATAAAGTGAAATGTGTCTTTCACCATATATTCATTTGTATTAAAAGCTTGATGAAAGTAGATAACGAATTTATCTTTTAAGTAGGAGAGCCTATTTGAGAAATAATAGGACGATATCTGGGTAGATTGTCGACTTGTGGTTTGTGGATTTTCGGAGGTCCATAGAGATGGACTGGGTTTGTACTACTTGATGAAAGTTCCTTATTTTCCGGGATGCTGATCGATTATTTTGTGAGTAACTCATTAAGAACGGAGTTAATGACTTTGGTTTTTCACAACAAAATTCTACTCTTTGATTCCTTTAACTGGCAATTTTTCTAATTAAAAAAGTCATTTACCATCGGCAGCATTCTTTTCAAGTTATCTTTGCTATTGACAATGACGACGGGATTTTCTTTGTACAATTTGTTGATTACTATTTCCTTTTTTGATGACAATTTCTTGAGTGCATCATCCTCAGATTTTAAAAGAGTGGGTTCCATTAGAAAGTTGTAACGACCGAATGAGGTATAAGCAATCTTCTTATGATCAACTTTAAGTGTATTGAAACATTACAATTGTTTACGTCCTTGTAAAGAATTAAAAATGGTGTCATGTACTCAGCTGTATTCACTAAAAATTAGGTGTTAGAAAAGAGACTTGCTGTATAAAGCCACAATTTTTTATCTGTTTGATTTTTAAATCAAACTTATTTATCTGTTTTTGCTACACTGAAGATTTTAAGTAACCTAGGAAGTACATCTGGCAGTAAATTTTTTCTTTAATCTTATCTTTTGTGGACTTCAGTAAGTTTGAACTTTGGTAAACAAAATTCCTACGTACTATGTAATTATTTCTTCTTTAATTTTTGCTTACTTAGAAACAAAGAGGGTAATATTTAAAAGAGAGTCATGTCTACCCTCCAATACAGGCACGATTAAGAAAATTGGATTAGAATCTGACATGCTAAAGTTTCCATTTAGGGTAATGTTTAACATTATAAATACCAGGGGAAAAAAAGCAAGAAAAAGAAGGAAGAAATACTATAGCACTAGGCTAGGTAAACGTTGATTGACAAAACAAGTTGGCAAGAAAGGTCAAGTGTTCCTTTTGCAAACTTCTCTGATGGGTTATAATAACCTAAATGTCCACATTCTGGAGACGATGCTCGGTATTATATTAGATAGGAAGGTTAAAAAAGGCAGAAAACCAAAAGATACATTCTTATTAAGCATGCAAAACACAACAATAGAAAACAAACCTGGAACTTATTATAGAAATAGCAGGTTTAGGATGCAAAAACTGATTAAACCTCTGTTAGATAATTTATTTTAAACATTATTAATCTGAAAGATTAATAATGTGTAAAATTAATTTGCATTGCAATCCGTCCTTTTCATAGTCACTGTAGTGCTAAATGTGTTTTATTTAGGTGTGCAGTTTGTTAGAAAATCTTTTAGTATGACTTTATTAGAACACTAAATCGTTAATATGTTGACATATCCATTGATGATAAGACTAACATCCACAGTGCCTTTGTGAGAGCTTTTTCAGAAAGCTAAGAAATAATTGTCAATAATTTTTTTTAAGTCAGACCACACCATTTTTTATAAACAACTTTACTTAGAGTTGCTATTGAAAACTTTTTTAAAAAACATTTGAATTTGACCCACAAAGTGGCTTATGAGTTGTTTAACTATGAGCATATCAATAGAGAGTTCCAGTACTGCTTAGTCAAAAATATTCAATTTTTAACTCATTATTTGCTATGAAAACGTGGACCAAATTTGACTCTTCCAAATTCAATTTTTAAACATATTTTGATAAATATTAGACAGTATAGTGATGCGAATAAAAAGTTTCAAATTTTCTTGAGGTGTATATTTTTGTTTAGTTCCTTTCGACTTATTTAGGCAGCCCTCGAAAATCATAATTTTCTTTGACCAAAACCCTGACTGCTCGTTGACCGGTTGCTTATTTGTAAAAAAATTTTTCTAGACTTTTGTAGAAATACCTTTCTTTATGGGAAAAATTCCATCACAAAAGGTGTATTTAGCCTAAAGTGTGTCGATTATTAGCGCAGCTAAGTAAACTGTAAAATTTATGTTTAGGAATATGTATCATTTTGCCTTCAATTGTACAAAATGGTAGATGTAAAAAGTTCAAAGCACAAATACTAGCAATTTAGTGTATTTTGTTTAAGCCATTTTGTTATGACTGAAGTCATTTTACGTACTACCGATTTGATCTTGACAGTTTTAATCTCTCAGCTATGAAATATGTGACTAAGTTCACACGGTTAAGTAAACAATACTACTATTACAATAGTTATGGTTCTTCCTAATCTTCCATCAAATCAATAACATTTCCAATAAGATTCTTATGTCCGTACACATAGTAAGAGAAATTTAAGAGTCCAAAAGAGCTTCAGAATCTGATTATTTCTTTCTTGTTGTCGTTGACTACGTATCCAAGAGGACAGGCCGATTTAGAAGGACATGGCTTAAGAAGTCACAAGTTATAATCTTTTTATGTTTGTTTATACTTTAACAGCATTTGCTAATATTGTTTTGACGACTTCATTTGGCCACCTGAGCTTTTCTCATGGATTTAAGAGACATGACTGCTAGCTAATACGACTTATTACAATCTTTTCTCGTTGCTGTTCTAGGTTATGTATTGCTTGATGTTAGGTGTTTAGTTTTTACATTTGCTAAAACAAGTGAGTAAAATGATTTTTGCCATAATACAATACTTTGTATTACAATTAAACTCTATCTTCTTCATAGCTGTAAACATTTATGGCTTATTTTAAAACCTGCTTTAACTCAGATGGACATAATGGTATACCAAGAAATTATTAAACTGGAGTCAGACCTTCATCTACTGATGGCAGCAGACATTTGAAAAAAAATTGATGTCTTAATTCTAGATCCGTGTTTAAAATTTACATATTCCAATATATCAAATTTGATTCAGACGAATCTTTGTTTTTAAACTTTTCGGCTTTCCATAATCTGGTTTATATCAAGAGATAAACAAACAATTGAAATATCGATGGCGTCAGTTGGAGAATACATTGCTTACATATTAACTTCGTTTTTCTCTCTCACGATGATTTTTCCTTAATACTAAGGAAGGCAGAATCACAACGAAGCAGTTGTTCTAAGTTCATTTCTTTCCTTGATCGGTAATCTTGAATGAGGATATAAGATGTTGGTCTGTTGTCAATGACCTTAAGCGACATTTCTTAGCAATGCTCAAAGAAAATATGTAGTCTTTTATCTGGCAATCTGTACTCTGAATTTATTAGAAAAAAACAAGAATATATGTTCCTGGAGCCTTCTCTAGGTCAAGAAATTATGAAGACTTATTAGAAATACTGTAATATTTTGCAGGACGAGGTTGAAAATGAACTTTGGCTAGGAATTAGTAGTTTTGAAGTATTATGAATTAAATTGCATCTTTGCATACATGAGAAATTTTACGACTCAAAAGAACAATTCCTATTGGTATAGAAAGGTTAACTTGACTGTTGATATAACTTGGTACTAAACTGTTCATTCTAATTTAATACAATTAAAAATATTGTAATAATCTCGATAAAACTTAGTCTTAGTTTCTGACTGAGAGGACGAGATCGAAAAATTTGCTGAACATAGTAGAAAAATATTTTTTTTGAAACAATCCAACAATCCTTGCAAAATGGCCATTTCAGAACCTTCGAGTCCGTCAACAATCACAGAAGAAATGAACAGTTATAATGTTTTGAGGTTTTTAGTAATTTTTATTTCAACTGAAACAAAGAAACCAGAAATAAAAATATCTAGAATTACTGTTATTTATATGTTATCTATGGTATTGGGCATTTGAAATATAAGTAAATATCAACAATAAAATTCCTTGACTTATCACCATGTTTTACCTTCCACTCTACTGTTTCTTCTTCATCTTCGACTTTATCGATCATCTGGATTCTAATTCACTATTCTAATTCAATCTCCCACACAATTTAGTTACTGAAAATAAAATTACTTATATTTTGTTACAAATAGCACAAAATTATTTTATTTTTATTGGCTCATATTCTATTAACTCTTTTCATTAAAAATGATTTTATTTCATTGTTTCACTTTTTTCACTAAACAGTTTATAGACCCAGGTGTATTAGCAAGCATAAAGCACAGTTTTCAAATGACAAGGCAATGGTTTTCTGAAAACTGAGATCACCATTAAATTTTTATTATCAAAACTTTTATTGGGTCAATAAGTTCGCCACGATCAATACAAATTTTGGTGTCTTTCTGTAGTCTCATCTCCTCTATATTTATGAAATCTACCTCGAATTTTGAGTTATTTCACGGCATATGTAGGATCTTAGTGTGCAAGACTGACAACAAGAAAGTTTTTCTTTGGTCTGTGGTTGGAGAATTGATGTTACATAAGCTAAATTGTCCTGGATGTGTTCATTGTAACTTTTTAAAAGCAGAGATAGCATAGTTTTTCAAGATTATTTGCTTGACATTTTACTTCTTTATAGTTATTGTAAGCGTTAAAATACCAATATTCTTTAGGGGCTAATATTCCAATAACTTCTTGATACAGTATTTATTTCTGCAAAATATACCTTTGCGTACTGAGCCTTCTTGTCTGTAAAATAATTCGTATTGCTTATAGTTAAATTATCAACTAATTCACCAATGCTGCTCTCATTAAATCAGCTTTCCATTAAACCTTGAGCTCTATGTAAGTCAATAAATACGACTTTTATCGTGCACTATATTTTTCTTTAAAGACAAGCATTGTCGTTCAGAAAGTAAAATCTACCAATTTTGCAAACTTGCAGTGTGTCTGTTACTAACGTTGCTGGATTCCTTAAATTATCTTCTTTACGTTGTGACAAACAAAATGCTTTTTGTAATTCCTACGTTTTCTAAACTAGAGATTTGACCGATATGCTCAGTGGGATGGGTCGTTTTGTAATCATGAGGTACAATATCCCAAAGATTTCAGCATATTTTAGGGATTTATTCTGTGGGAAGCCATAGCCAGCGTTTGGCCGTACTCTCTGATTTACACTTCCGGTTCTATCCTCCAATCTTAAAGCTAGTCTAAATACCAGCTTAAGTCGTCCGGGAGATTCATCGTCTGTCTTTGAAGAAACGTTTTAACAGGAACAATGAAGTTTTAAGTCCAATACTATCCAGAAAATACCAAATCTGGAATTGTCCATGATACGTTCCAAATAAAATCAAGTCCACTTCATTTTATTCGAAAGAAATTTATTATACCAAGTTTAAAGTTTGACAGTTTCTAAAAGCATTTTTAAAAGGATTAGGAGTCTCCGCAAACTATGGTTACCAATAAACATCGTTGTTTTCGCTTAAATACTCTTGCTGTACTAAAATATGAAGTATTTATGTTTAAGTTTCTAACCTTTATGACATGAAAAAAACCAAAATGCAGAAAAAGAAACAATGTAAATGTGATTGCCAACAATTGTAAACAGGTCTAATCTGTGTGTTGTGTTCCCAATTAAGAAGAACATGAATTAAAGAGGTCTGGAGAGTGGTCGAGATGCCTAAAAATATTTTCTAGATAATATTTTTTACCAAAACTTTAGTGACTTTCAAAGTAATTTTACTTATTTTTCTTTATTATTCACATTAAATCTAAAACTCTGGCACTTTAACTGTCAAAAGCAATAGCAAATATTATGAAAGTAAAAATTTCTGATAAGGTAATGAACGATTGACACCAAGGCGGCGACAAGTTAAAGGATATATATATATATATATATATGTAATAATTTCATATAGCTCTATTTATGATATATAATATTCATATAAAGTTCTTGACATTACAAACAACAGTATATTAAATATAGCATAGTGAAACAAAGTACTGGCTAATATGAAAACCACAAAAGGAGAAAACAGGAAAACAGAGTTCACTGAAACACGAGGCTAAGAGTACATAAATGGTTGATGATTTATTGGTCTGTTTAAACAATCATATTAAATAATTTACACTCCGTTTTAGCGATAGAGAATGTGCTTGAAGGTTTTTTTAATAACGGAAAATTTTAATTAATAGAACTAAGACTTTACGATTGTCTGCTTTTTTGTGCGTAAACAATTTTCACACCTCCCCCCACATACACTTATCTCCTTCTTTCGTACTTCCAAATTGAGTGTATTTACCTCCCTACTTTCTATTAATGATTTGAACATAAACATGCAGCAGGAGGATCTAAGCTTTTTCATTTTTGAGAATGATATTATTAGCTGTCATTTATTAATTTGATGAACATTTAGATTAATTTCTTCTTTTTTATTACAATATATATACAATTCTGGATTTTCTTCCAGCAAAGTTAAGAAAATTATAGAAGGTACCTTCTTTTTTGGGTTATTATATTAATCAGACTTCGCACTGTCAAATTTTAATATTTTTTTTTAATTTTAGCTATAGATTTTAGGTATTTAATAAGACAAGTTGGACAATATAAAAAACACATTACATTTACCATTTGTTTAAAACGTCATATCTCCAAGAAATGTCTTGGGCACTTTTTCAATTATCTTACCAGTTTTCTCTATTTGTGATACTTATCCTTCACATGAATATGTAGCTGAAGTTGATCAGTATTGTATCTCAGTTACACCGGCCTTGCTTTAAAACTACAGGGTTTTCATGCATTGACTCATTTAAAATGTCCAATTATATTTACTAACTGCACTTTCTCTAAATGTGAAAAGGCAACAGTAAATAACATGAAAAGGTTTTTGACTACAGAAAACAAAATTTTACATTTTTAAAAAATAGGTATAACCTGATGAAGTTTGTACACAAGCTTAATAGAACGGTGTGAGAACAAAATGTTCAGAAATCGTTTCATCAAACTTGTTATTCGGCAATTCAAATCATTATATCAAACCTCCAAGTTGCAATATACTAAAAGAAGGATTAAAAACTACACAATTCACTGTAAAATACTCCATAATATAGCATAACAACGTACATTATTATATAGTGCATTTCAGTGGAACCCAGAAATGTACATTGAAATATGTAAAAACCATATTTCACACCTTCCTTGATAGAGAGTTTCTCGTTATAAAGTTTTAAAAAGTCTGTTCTTTTGTCATTGTATGTAATATTAACATTTCACACTTGTGACAAGGCTGCAATATGAATTCACGGAATTTAGGGTTTTTTTAAAATATACGAACATTTCCTTTCTAAGTTTGGTAGAGTTTATTCCTAATTGTTAGTTTATTTGTAATGGACGAATTAAAAAACATAAAATAAAAAACAGTTTCGTACAAAAAAGTAATTCTGGATTGGTGATTTTAATTATCATTGCTTACTAATTACGCCGAGTCCTATAACATCATTTATGTTAAGAAGCCAGTATTTCATAGAGAGACAGACAGAAAGACTGAGTGACTGAGTGAGAGGAAGATATATATATATATATAGAGAGAGACAGACAGACAGACAGAAACATAGAGACAGAGAGCAGGATAGGCTATTGAAATATTAGAAATTAGAGGAGAGGTTATTTTCCGTTTTAATTCCTTTAGCTGGACTGTTGTAGTTTTTGTTTATTACTTATAACAATCTACTACTTTCTGCAATCTTGGCTTTTTAACATAAATAAAAACAATACACCACTTGAAATATATTTGTTATGAACGTCTACTACTTTATTGTTACCAGCTTAAAATAGAACCTGTGGAAAAGGACANATATATATATATATATATAGAGAGAGAGAGAGAGACAGACAGACAGACAGAAACATAGAGACAGAGAGCAGGATAGGCTATTGAAATATTAGAAATTAGAGGAGAGGTTATTTTCCGTTTTAATTCCTTTAGCTGGACTGTTGTAGTTTTTGTTTATTACTTATAACAATCTACTACTTTCTGCAATCTTGGCTTTTTAACATAAATAAAAACAATACACCACTTGAAATATATTTGTTATGAACGTCTACTACTTTATTGTTACCAGCTTAAAATAGAACCTGTGGAAAAGGACAGATATGAGCAAAACAACAATATTTGTGGCATAAGTAGACTGCAGCTGGTTATTTTGAATAATTTATTCAGGTAAAAGAGCGGCGATGGACAGAAAATTAATCGGCATTTTTTAACTGAGGTAATAAAATCATAATAGGAAAATATATTTTTAGAAGTATTGATGCTTTTTCTGAAAATGTAGAGGATAGGTTTACCAGCTCATTTGCTTACTTGAGAAGTAGTTGTATGTTTATTTCAATTTTGTAGATATTGGGTATCATCATGCACAAGGTAGACAGCAACGATTAAATACTTCTATACAGAAGAGTTGTCAATATTGTTCTGGTTAACATTTCAAGCTGATAATGTCAACGATAAGAACGACGATAACTATGACAATTAAGATACCAAGGATAACCCAAACTTGTTTAATTTTCAAGTAAGATTTATTGAAGTATTAGCTGTAAGCTTTAACTTTATCTGCTGCCATGGCAATACGGTGCGGGGTAGATGAAAATATTAAAATGAAAAGTAATGTGCGGAAGAGGAGCCACAATAAATGAAATTTGAAAAAACATATTGCGTACCATACGTGAGCAAATTTTCAGAATCTCAAACAAGATCTATAAAAAGCCATACAACGTTTATCTGGAATCTACTTTTTATTAAAAATTATTTTGCCAATTTTTTTATATGATAACTAATTACTAGGAAAATTCGAACGCACTCTGTGTAGTTTACATTTAATCACCCCCAATTTATGCCTGTCTTTTCTTGAAACTCTAGAACGCACCGAATTTCCAACTCATCTGAATCTTTCAGGTCATTTTGCAGATACGAAGAGGAAAATATTTTAGTCCTAGCTGAAAACAGTTTTTTTTTTGTTTTTTTTGGTACTAGTCAGTCACCACACATCAAGGCTAAAAAGCACTCGAGGATGAGGGTAAAAAAATGTTACGATTCACTGTCCAACAGCTCAACTGGATCTTTATTGACAAAAAATTCAGGTTGGAAGTTATCTACTGGATTTCTGGGCTACAAATTGTAAATTGGGTCGCAAATGGTGTAACAAACCATAATTTTCGGAAGTAATAAAATAGATCGGCATCAAGCACTCGAAATAATATTCCTCTGAATAATTTTTAGTAAAAAAAGCAAAATAAATCTTTTCAAATTAAAATAAACTTCTCTTTGATTACCAATCTCTTCAGGATGGGACTAAAATTGTGTTTGCATAAGAAGCTCCAGTTTAGACTCACATTTTTATTTACAGGTAGGAAGGACTTTTGTATGGTTCCCAGTGTACTGAATTTCAGTTTTATAAGTTCAGTATAATTTTTTTATATAATTAGAATATAATAATCTGATCTGGGTTTTTTCTACTTTTTTATGACATTTTGAGAACTGGCGTAAAAAAACTTATATAAAGAAATAAAGAGCTAAAAGGTATATTGTACAAAAATCAGACACTGTTGTTGTTAACATTCCATTTGCACCTTAGCAACTTCTGGAAGAGTGTGAGATGTTTTATTTTGTTTCCAGCTTTTTTACTAATAAAAATAAATTTGTACATACTCCAATGTTAAACTTTTCAGCACCAGGAAATAAAGAACCTGTTTTTATCTCCTTTTTAAGTATTGGAGGTAAAGCCTTGCCCTTTGGTTTATTTCGTGATACCTTTTCTGCAAACGTCATAAACTTTGTTGATTACCTTTTATTATAAAGTTAACTCTTTCAAAGAGAATTAAATCTTGTAATCAGGAAAGCAATTATACAAAGAGAGTAATTAAAAATTGAAAGTCAGAAATAAATTGGTCTTTTAGCAACTAGTGTTAGACACGTCTTGGAACATTCTACCAAAAGAATCTATGCTTTGTAAACTGCCCTTCTCTATTCGTACATCGTATTTCAATGTCTAACTGGAAAGTGGTCTAGTAACTGTTGTCTGATGTAGCTGAGAAGAACAACCAATCTGTAGTAAACAGAACTTTTAATTAAAAGCCACTTAAGTGCAAATCGGTAAATGCTCTTCCCCGCTTAGTCCACCAATTTTATCACCGTATGACAACTTATAAATATTATAAGTGGTGATCAGAACATGTGTCAATTTCTCAGTCAATTTGCAGCCAAATACGGTATATGTTCCTAGCAAATGTTGTTTGTTTGCTTCAACACAACAAAAAATTGTGAATATTTTTTTCCAAAATGTAGTTGTTACTCTGGTGAATACTGCTTTCATTTTTCTTTACTATTTTTAGAGAGAAAATTCCCATATTTGCTTAAAATGCATTTGCTCGCTCATAAAATTCTTTTTTTCCCAAAAATACAATTTATTTCAAAAGAAATAAAAGCTCTCTGGTTCCTTGAATGAGAAATTTTTGATCAGTAGCTTTTAAAATTTATTTTCTATGAGACTTGACATTCGCTATACATGGAAAAAAGTTGTAATTAACAACTCAAACTTTACCTTCTACAGAAAAGCGCCTCTCTGACCCAACCACAAGTTACAATTTTAACTTGCAACTTTTAAGAGAGCTAAGCTTGATAATTGGATCTAATAGTGGACAACCAAATTAAATGAAGGTATCAAAGAATAGAAGAAATTGTTTTCAACTGAGGGACGATTGGTCTTATTGTTTGATACTATATACACTTTTACATTCAGCTAAATTTTTTTTCACATGGAAACAGTAACACATTTAATCCTTGTTTTTCTATTGCCATATATTTATTTGAATTTGTGAACCAGGTATTACTTATAAATGTAACTGAAACTAAATCATTTCTTTAGGTGATTAAGTCAAATTTGTTTTAAAATTTTCTTTAGAATTAACTAAACAAAAATGTTCAGTGTTCACAAGTCGAAAAAATAGTAATATAGTAATATCAATAGCTGTAGTAACAGTGCAAAAATTGTAGTAGTTGTAGTATTAATTGTAGTAATAATTGTAGGTGTGGTTGAAGTAGTAATTGAAGTAGTAGTGATAGTAGTAGTAGTAGTAGTAGTAGTAGTAGTAGTAGTAGAAGCAGTAACAGTAGTAGTAGTAGTAGTAGAAGCAGTAACAGTAGTAGTAGTAGTAGTAGAAGCAGTAACAGTAGTAGTAGTAGTAGTAGTAGTAGTAGTAGAAGCAGTAACAGTAGTAGTAGTAGTAGGAGTTGTAGAAGCAGTAATAGTAGTAGCAAAGGAAGTGATAGTCTTATTACATGCTGAAGTACCTGGCACTTGTTAATTTTTAAAAGCATTTGATCGATCTTTATGCGAAACTTGTATGTCATGGTTAATGAGAAATGTTTTTAGTTGCTTTACAGATCTATGGTACTTATCATAATGTCAATTTTGTATTTGAGACTTTATACATCCTTATTTTACTTTGCATTGTCATCTGTTTTCAGTTATTGTTTTTACTGAAAAAATATTTTCTTGCTTAAAAGTAAATTCTTCATTTGCAATGACGTCTGTGCAAAAATATCGTTTCACANAGTAACAGTAGTAGTAGTAGTAGTAGTAGTAGTAGTAGAAGCAGTAACAGTAGTAGTAGTAGTAGTAGTAGTAGAAGCAGTAATAGTAGTAGCAAAGGAAGTGATAGTCTTATTACATGCTGAAGTACCTGGCACTTGTTAATTTTTAAAAGCATTTGATCGATCTTTATGCGAAACTTGTATGTCATGGTTAATGAGAAATGTTTTTAGTTGCTTTACAGATCTATGGTACTTATCATAATGTCAATTTTGTATTTGAGACTTTATACATCCTTATTTTACTTTGCATTGTCATCTGTTTTCAGTTATTGTTTTTACTGAAAAAATATTTTCTTGCTTAAAAGTAAATTCTTCATTTGCAATGACGTCTGTGCAAAAATATCGTTTCACATGAAAAAGGCCGTTTAAATTAAATAGGTGGATAACTGTTTTTCTGAAAACGTTTTTACAAGGGGTGGGGGTTAAGAAGAAAAGCAGCATATTTCAAATGAAGAACATATCATCAGTTGCAAATAAAGGGAAAAGATGTAGTTGATAATTTAAATAATTATTTTTTTCAAACGTTTCTCATGATTTTAGTATATTTTTATTCTGGTGTTTGAAATTTAAAAAACCTTACATGACAACAAATGCATCAAAAATGACTTTAAATGTACTTTTACTGTTACGTTGTAGTGCAATAACATAAAATACTGCCTTACTCTTAACAAATTTATAAACATTTCATTGACATTAGATAAAAGCATTCCATTTCTAGGCTAATATATTGTTATTTTTTAAAATTTTCTTTCTCTATCCAAGCCTAGTAAAGTGCTGCAGTTGGATGTACACAATATTAACTGTTTTGACAAATAGAAAAAAAATATTTGTACATATTGTAATTTTTCAGTTAGGATTGAATTGAACAGAATGAACATAATTAACTTACTAGGCATCAAGTTTCAGATAAATTTTGGAGTAAGTGATCAGTTTTGAACAAAATGTGATCATTACTCCTTCCTTACATCTTGTCCTGTAGAAGTAATATTGAATAACTATAATTTTTTAAAATATTCCATTACAGTATTAAAATAATGCTAATTTTCAGTGCAAATTTGAATTTGGTTGAAGGTCCCCAGATTGCCGATGATTAATTTGCGGATCATCCTGGAACTTTCCATACATGATACATATTACACAAAAATATAATATGGTCACATACTGAGTATATAATTTGCAACATAAACTTTATTGTAGAAGAATTTAATATTAAATGGATTTGTAATGTACTGTATTGATAAAAATATTAAAGATGAAAAATCATAGCTTAGTATCAGAAAAGCTATTTTCACCTGTTCACGGCGTACATTATCACAAGCATAGTTGAAAAACAAACATGGAATCATAAACGAAAGTCAATAATACATTCAACACGTAGACCTTTATTGTTCAACCCTACCAAGTTTGCATTTTATTTCAGCTGCCTTCCTTTAGACCAAAACCTCCGGCGCCAATAGCGGCGATTTATTTGTTTACTGTCAGAATGCATTTTTTCATATAATTAATAACTTTCTCAATCAAAAAAGCAAGTATATTTTACTAAATGTAGACACCTGCCATTCAATGGTTCCCTTCTGATAGAATTTTAGAAATTAAGTTAGAAGTTCCCTCATATTCGGTGGTTAGATGAGTGAAAAACAAACCAAATGTATGCTTCACGTAACATCAGTTGGACGATTAGTGAAATGACGATAAAGTTAACTTAGACAATTACATATTTCACTTTCACTTCGTGTTGTAGTTATACTTAAGAGTTCAGAAAGAGTTTAGAAAAGCCAAATAACAAGTCCAACAAGATTGATAAATTTCTTATCCTAACAATCCAAAATAACCAAACAATGTTTGTTAGCCTCACCAACTACCCAACTCTTCCAAACTCAATTACAAAAATGTTGCATTTTGAACTCTACCTTAAATAACTCTTAAGTGACGTTTCTTTTGGAGGCGACAGTTTCAGTATTGCAAGCCTGGGATTAAGGTAGCAAACTCTTTTCCCAGTGAGCTTAAATAAAGTAAACTGATATACTTTATTTTTTCATGAAACCTATGAATAAGACAATTTTCTTCCCTTGCTTATGGGAGAAAGAATGTTCAACTACCCTTCAAGCATCAGCATAAGTGTGATACAAAGGTATACAAATCATAAGGACAGGGTCTATTAATCTTGATATCATGTACAGTTAAATAATTCAAAGAAGAAAGAAAAAAAGTAAAGCAAAATAAGATATGAAAATGTACTTGTAAAATTACTGGTATGAAAGAAAATCAATTTACGAAAAACAAAAACAAGATAAATAATAAACCAAAACAAAAAAGTATTGGAATTTAAGAGAAAATGTTCAATATATCTAAATATGATAAAAAAGAGGTGTATACTTTCAGTTATCATTTTAGATGGCAAAATAAAAACTGAAACCATCGATAAAATGTAGGTCAGCTGATTGCAGAAAGTGTTGCAACTATAACTGTGCATTCACAATCTTGTACTTTCCATGTGTTTATCTTTGCCAGATAACCCTCTAATTATTGATTAGCTACCAAATATGGAGAGGACGTTTTGGTCAGTATACACCTTTAATTTCATGACAAAATAAGCAATATTTAATTTCTGAATTTTTTGACTAGAAAATAGGGACACAGTTAACTAGTTTTTCCTGAACTTTGTCTTATATAATATCTTGTTGATTAGGGATGGATCTACAAATCTTTTGAAACACAGAAACTCAGCAAAATATTTAAGTTACATTGAACGTCGCAAAAAATGTGTGTTATTTTTGCCTTTTAAAAGAATAGTCTTTAAGAACTAAACAGAGGCAAAATACAAGTCACATGAAATAAAATCTCTTAAAATGTAGATATTTCTCTTGTTGCAGTAATACAGTAATGATAACGATTTGAAAAATATTCTACTGTTAATAAATAACATGCACTATTGGAACAGAAAACTAGATAAACCAAAAAAAATTTATCGAACAATGATGAAATGATGAATATATTTACTGATCTTATACTTGCCAATTTTACATTTTTCACCTCAGTGTCATCATTATCATCATCATTATCTTTTTTTCTCTTTTCTTTTAGTACTTTTCTCTTTTTATAAAGTGCAGGGTCCTCAATGTCAAAAACATTTTTAAGGATTCAGGAATAACAAAAGTCATTAGGTATGCAATACCTTTCTAAGGATCATGGCTGTGCTGAGCAATACAGTGGTTTCTTTGTGGTCAGTTTTGATTTTTGAGTTAATTTGATCAAGATGCCTATGATTTGTGGGTTTGTGCCAAGAGTACCTATAACTATTGTAATAAATATTACCCTTGTGTTCCACAAACTGTTTACCCTTCACGTTTTGGTACTTTTCCTTTTCAGTGAAAATCTTGTTTCAACCCTGTGGTCTTGCAAATTTGTTTTAAATAGTAATAGTAATAGTAATAGTAATAGTAATAGTAATAGTAATAGTAATAGTAATAGTAATAGTAATAGTAATAGTGATAGTGATAGTGATAGTAATAGTAATAGTAATAGTAATAGTAATAGTAATAGTAATAGTAATAGTAATAGTAATAGTAATAGTAATAGTAACAGTAATAGTAATAGTAATAGTAATAGTAATAGTAATAGTAAAAGTAATAGTAATAGTAATAGTAATAGTAATAGTAATAGTAATAGTAATAGTAATAGTAATAGTAATAGTACTAGTAATAGTAATAGTAATAGTAATAGTAATAGTAATAGTAATAGTAATAGTAATAGTAATAGTAATAGTAATAGTAATAGTAATAGTAATAGTAATAGTAATAGTAATAGTAATAGTAATAGTAATAGTAATAGTAATAGTAATAGTAATAGTAATAGTAATAGTAATAGTAATAGTAATAGTAATAGTAATAGTAATAGTAATAGTAATAGTAATAGTAATAGTAATAGTAATAGTAATAGTAATAGTAATAGTAATAGTAATAGTAATAGTAATAGTAATAGTAATAGTAATAGTAATAGTAATAGTAATAGTAATAGTAATAGTAATAGTAATAGTAATAGTAATAGTAATAGTAATAGTAATAGTAATAGTAATAGTAATAGTAATAGTAATAGTAATAGTAATAGTAATAGTAATAGTAATAGTAATAGTAATAGTAATAGTAATAGTAATAGTAATAGTAATAGTAATAGTAATAGTAATAGTAATAGTAATAGTAATAGTAATAGTAATAGTAATAGTAATAGTAATAGTAATAGTAATAGTAATAGTAATAGTAATAGTAATAGTAATAGTAATAGTAATAGTAATAGTAATAGTAATAGTAATAGTAATAGTAATAGTAATAGTAATAGTAATAGTAATAGTAATAGTAATAGTAATAGTAATAGTAATAGTAATAGTAATAGTAATAGTAATAGTAATAGTAATAGTAATAGTAATAGTAATAGTAATAGTAATAGTAATAGTAATAGTAATAGTAATAGTAATAGTAATAGTAATAGTAATAGTAATAGTAATAGTAATAGTAATAGTAATAGTAATAGTAATAGTAATAGTAATAGTAATAGTAATAGTAATAGTAATAATAATAATAGTAATAGTAATAGTAATAGTTATAGTTATAGTAATAATGATAATTATAATAAGAAATTTGCTTCCTAAATTTCGACTTTCACTAAACTTTTTACTAAAAGTTTTAATAAGATTTTTCCTTAAAATTTTAATTGGTTTGTTCATTGTAAAGCCAATAGATGTTTTAGGGTATTAGCATTGTTATATTTATTAACTTTTAACTGTTTAGTAGTTAGTCATTTGAGTTACATCTGATGTATTGTTTGAAATGAGTAATAATAGTAAAGATTAATAATGAGGAATAATTACATCCCTTGGCCTTAAAATCTTGACATTTCTATATTTAGATTTTTATAAAAATCAACCGTCCTTCCTTTTAGTCTTTCAAGCCTCTCAATTGACTACCTTTTTACAATGAGAAATACAGATGAAGGTCTCTACTCTTGCAGTTTGTATTTTACTTACTGAAAACAATAACCAAATAACTGACATGCTGCAATCAGTTGGACATAAACGTATTGCTTAGATTCATTGTTTCTCGTGCATTTTTATCACATTATAACACTGTGTATGGCAATAATATATAATTATCTTGTTGAAGTTTTTCTTTTTATCATGTATATGGTTATACAAAGTATATTATTTACAGGGAGTGAAAAAATTGTGGTAACCCATAAATCAGTCAGAATTTCATTATAACTGTATATCAATTTTGGTTTCATTGTCCATGTCATCTGAATAATCAAAATGTATTCTAATAGTAGGAAAAACATAACCCTGATTGTGATGTGCATGTAAAGTCCATATATACACACATTTTTATACATATATAAGTAATATTTATTTTCATTGTCAGAAAACAGATTTTCCTACGGATTAACAAGGATTTTTCTTCTTTATTTATTAAAGTCAAACCATTAATGAGAATTATTGTTTCTGAAGTCTTGGTTTTCTAATAATGAAATATTTTAATTCAGTATCTTCTACCCCGGTAAGTTAGTATGCAACTGGGAGAAGCAGCAACTATTTACACTATGAGCAAATAAATAAAACTTCATTAAAAAGACTGAATCACTTGCTTTTAAAGAATTCTTTCTAAAATTAAAAGTTATATCAACATGCATTTCAACAGAACGTAATACCAAAGAGTATATCTGTCTACTACCTTTTTGCAAATGCCATTATAGTTTAAAAGGACACTTTTCTTCAGTAAAAAAACATATTGACAATTGAGACAAATGAAATGATAACAAAATAAAGTTTCTTACAACTATCTTACAACTTTACCAAGACCTTTGAATTCAGAGGGCATGGTTTTGAAGTACCACCTCAAAAACCTAGTAATGAAGCTTGTTCTACTTACTGCGGTGTACTTTAAATCATTTGGAATTCATTTATTGATATTTAAATGTCGACGTCATTATGTTATTGTATTTGGCAATGAACTGAAAAATGTGACTAGATAAATTATTTTATTTGTTTACCTGTCTGGCTAAAACAAGAAGTAAAAATTTATAAAAAATTGTTAACAATTAGAACTTTTTGCTAAATAATTTATTGTTTAAAAGAATGTCTAAAATGTTGATAAAAATACTTTTTTACCATACCATATTATTATTCTTTAATTATAGACTGTGTCTTTCTTGTGCATAACTACTGTTATTGTTTTTGGGAACAATTTTTCAATAAATCAAAGGACAAAGGACCTGTGCATATTGCCTGTCATATTGGTTCATGCCTATCATGAAAGAGGTGGACAAACAGATTTAGAAAATATGAGAATAATTTTTAAAATTGACTGTACCCAGTTGGGAAAATTTGTGACTTGTGTATTAGTAGTATATACACAAGCACTAT
Source organism: Morbakka virulenta (assembly GCA_003991215.1). Lineage (NCBI taxonomy): Eukaryota > Metazoa > Cnidaria > Cubozoa > Carybdeida > Carukiidae > Morbakka > Morbakka virulenta. Next base: position 335,128 of record RDPX01000222.1, read on the forward strand.
GGTCCTCGTTTTATTCATAGGTCTATAGTTCAGGTTGTTCCTTTGCATTAATATATATATATATATATATATATATATACATGGTGATTGGTGATTGCTCTATCTTGACAGATGATTGGCGACTATGACTTCAACTGTTGTCAGTAAAATTTCTGTCTTTCCTTGCGTGACCTCGTAGGTGACTTTGGAGACCAGCTTCTGATCTACAATTCTTTAAACATGGGTGACAGAAAAAATAACATATTCCACTGGGTTGATGGAATCACTTTGTGAAGTTTGATGTCTGTGTACAGCCATGTGTCTTTTGAGTTCTGGCCCTGATTTGCAAACCTTGCCACACATCACACATGACAGACTGTGTGGTCTTGGAAGGAGGTTAGAAAGTGGCCTTGACCTGACATGGTACTTCAAATGATTGACAAAGCCAGCTTTTAATAGAAGAATAGAATCATGTTTGTTACACTTCTGCTCTTTGTGCCTTCACCAAGGTTGTTCTCCCAGCCTTTGCGCAATCTTCGCTTTAACGTTCATGCTCTGGACTACTTTTTTCAAATGAAGCACAACCTGTCTTCACATGCCTTCTCCACGTCGCTCTTTCCAAGGCTAACCTTTACCAGTTTTTAAAGTCTATTCATATTGATACATATACATACATACATACATGCATGCATGCATGCATGCACACATATACATGCTGCTCACATTTTACTGATAACATACAAATTATGCAAAATAATCGATGATCAAATACAAAATTCGGCAAATACTAGAATCCAAATTTTCAACCCTTTGCTCCATAATTATCATATAATGGGTAATTAACCGAGGCCTCCAAAATCTGCTTAACCATAGTAGCTGCTTCATGCTGGAAATGGGCCAAAGCAAACAAGTCCAATTAAACCTTGATTACTCGGTGATCTGTGACTTCCAGTAAACTCAGACAAATATCATTTCCTTATAATTGAGAAGCAGGTTAATCATAAACCCAAAATTAACAATTTTTCTTGCAGTTGATCTTGCCAAAATGCATTATTTTTGTGATAGTAAACTATATAACAAACTAATTACGTTAATTATTCATTCCAAAAGTTAACAGAGTTTTTTATTTCATTAAGAATTTTGTTGTGTTTCTTTTTGGGGATAAAACTTAAAACAATATTTTAAAAATTGTATCTTATCTCCAAGGGCTAACATTTGCTCTTAGGGTCAGTTGTTTTGAAAATTAAACTTTACATACCTTAGAAATGAAATAAAGCTCGGTACATATAGTCATTAAAAGTAACAGTATTGCTACCCAAAAATATTTTTGGTTGTGATTAGTGGCCGTTATTTTTATTGCCTTTCTTTGTTTAATCGTCACATGTTAAAGACAAGGAAGCTTAACAGACACTCTTGTCTTCTCCCTTATTAGACCGACTCAGCCATATGTGTGCTAAGCAAACCTGGAGTAGCATTTTAGAAGTAACAGCAGGAGACAAAAAATTCAAATTTCCTTTTTATTTGCCTTTCTTGGTCAATACCTCCAAATAGAATTGCTTTTCTTCATATTCTTTCAATACTTGTCCAATATGGTAGAGTGGGTTTCTACTGAATTTCTTTAATCTGTAAATTGAATAATAGTGTGTATTTTTAATAATCTGTCTTTATGAAAATATTGACTTGCTAGACTGTTTGAACATGTAAATGTTATCAGTATATGCCTGTCTGGTCTAGTCTGCACCGTTAAGACTTTGTGGAATTTCTTTCGCCACTACTTCCTATTCAAAACAATGCGCAGCGCAATATAGTTAAATAGGTCTTACTTCAGAATGTCATCAAGACTTACAAATTTGTAATAATTTTCACACTCTTGAAAATTAATTTCATAGCACCGAGACAATAAAGCTTGACCACAATGAACCTCAGTGTTATCACAGCTTTCAATCAAATCAACAATTTTGTCGATAGGGAAAAAAAAGTGGTTAGTGTATCTTATGAGGTGAAACTATCCAAGATGTGCCAAAACCTATGTACAGCTAACCTTTACAAAGCCAAAACAATAAATTTTATCGTGAATGTTTATTCATTATCAACCTTTATTAAAGTTATAAATTCTAATTTATGAATGATCCGAAACTGTTGTTGGTAATGCAATATTTAAATACTTTTTCTATTACTTTTAACCGAAAAACAAACTTGGGCCTACTCCATCTCTTGTTGACAAAACTTTTATTTTTACAATGAAAAAATACAGATGTCCTTTTATCAGTAGGAGTCTATTGTTCTTCAAAATCCCTCAATAATTTTCTCTACGTTTAAGAGATTATCCTTAAGTTTATCTCATATGAGCTGATATTCACAACAATGGACTTTGAAAAAAGTTATTGAAGTTTATTGAATGTGTGACAAAGTATGCAACTATCACTGACAATATTAAATTAATATCAAGACCAGTGCTGCGTATGATTTTTTCTTACGTGGTCAATAAATTTCATTTTATGTTTTACTTTTATGCCAATTCAAAAGTATAGATAATATGATGTATTCATTTTATGAAAGTCTAAATTGGGTCTCCAGGCGTTTAGTATTCTTAGTAAACTGTCTCTACCTAAAATATCCGTGCTGAAATGGTCATGAATAATACAAGTCTTGATATTAAAAGACATACTTACTTACTTACTTCAGCCTGGAGGTTGTAAGTCAAACCTCCCGACCACTATTAAAAGACATGCCAAAAGTAAATTTATGTGCGCTAAATAAAGGAAGAATGTATCATCTTTTGCATTTAAATTTAAGAATGCTTTTTACTTAATAAGAACATTTTGATCCATTTAAAAACACTAATACAGAGATCCAGTAAAAATGAATTCCTACAACTAGTAACATTCAGCGAAAGAACGAAATGGGTTGCTTTTTTTAATTCTAGGTGTTTGACAGAAATAATGTCATGTGTTAATTAGAAAAGGCCCATCACAAACGTTTTCTCAGTTCTACCAAAGTGGAATGAAAAGGAAACCAAAAAAAATTAAATTTTTGTATTTTCATTCATGATTTGTATTTTTTGTATTTTTTATCATCTACAGCTACTTTTTAGGACATAATTCGATTTTCTTTATTTAAAATCACCCAAATTTGTAATGTAAACGATACCAAAATACAAAATGGTGCTTCCTAGTTTTAACTACATATTTTCCCTCTCTTGATATAAAAATTACTGTATAAAGCAAGATTGAAATAAACACATAAAGATAATTTGAAAAGTGAAGTCTTGACATAGAGAGAGAGAGAGAGAGAGAGAGAGAGAGAGAGAGAGAGGGAGGGACAGATTGAAAATTTAATTTGTTTGGCAACAATATTTAAAACATAAAGATTAGAGATTTGGATGAAGCTGCAAAGATTTCAACTTTCACGTTTGTCTTCAACTTAAAAATATTTTAACCAGAACCCACAATGTTAATGGTTAATTAATGAAAGAGAACAATAGGAATAAAAATATGCAAAATATGTACATGGAAGAATCATAAAGTAAAACAAATTAAAGAGTTTAAATTCTTCCTTTTTCTTTCATTGAGAATTTCTTATCATTAAGAGTCCTTTTTAAATTTCTAAGCAATGGTAGCTATAAGCCATTTTGAGTAAATGTATATTTTGCTCATCACTGTTTCGACAATGCAATTTTCGTTTGTTGTATCATACGCCTTTCCTCTTGGTGCACCCCATGTTTTCTTTAATACAAAATTTACCACACTACTCTATGCCCATAACATACTTTAAGAATTGATTTCCAGGAATTATTGTAGCAATTCTATAAATTAATCACAAAAACAATTTTTTGGTCGTTTTTGACAGGCAGTGTATTACTTAACACTGTTTGTACCTATGATATACCTACTCGTAATGTTGATACAAAATAACCTTATCTGCACTAATAAATTAGTGTGAAATACTAATGTCTAACAGTGCTTTAAGAATGATGAAACGTTTTTCGAGGGCAGAAATAGTATTAACTTACAAAATGAAATAAAGGAAAGAGAGTTATTTCTCTAATGTGGGGAAAAAATCTATCCTCTTGAATTAACCGGAATGAGTATTTTTGTAATTAGGGTATAAATTTCTGCTAGATTTAAGTGCACTCTGTAGCTATTATATAGTAGATGGAAAAGTGAAAAAAACCAATAGTGTTTTCGTAAACTTCAGTCTAGTCATTGTGGGCGAGATCTACTCAACCGAAATTTAACTAAGGAAAAAGGAAATGATAGAGGAATTTTCCAGCTGTGGTTTTTCACATCCCCAGTTAAATTTTAGTAGAAAACATTTTTATATATTATTTACTTCCTTTAAAGATAAAAAATATAGTTAAGAGACTATTTTTCTTTACCAAGTTTATTTAATTATACAAATCATAGCAGAAGAAAATTGATCAGTAATTAGCTTGGCTATTGTTGACATGTTATATCCTAGTCAAGTAATTTAGACACAACAGCTCAAGGTCAAAATGACATACTAATGTGGTAACCAAAACTGAAAACACCAACTATGTATAGCAGGCGTTTGTACACGCAATTCGGTATCATTGTATATAAAACTATAACAGAAGCCTTAAAATTCCAAGATCTGAACAATTTTCAATACGTACGATCAACTACGTTTAACTCTACATCTCCATATTTTTAACTTCTATTGCAATGCACAAAAACGTTACATTGTTATTTGTACATTTTTTCACTCTTCCACGATTTTACTAGACCAATTACGTATAAATTATAACTAAAAGCTATTTAGCTGGCCCAAATATCATTTCAGAAGAGGGTTCCCATAAATAAAAATCAGAAAGAATATGTATCTGCAGTCAGGCGGACATCATAATCACCAGCTTAAATAAATTAACATAACCTATCATCTTGAGTACAACTTGCAATGAATTGTTTTATAATTAATCATCGAATACAGACTTTCCTTATTTTAATGTCTAAAATTATTTTAAAATATTTAAACCATAATGCTCTGATAAAAAAAAATGCTTTCTTGAAATCTTAGTTCATCTTGGTTTTTGGGGAAGAAAAACTGAAAATATAAAGGAAAATTAAACAAAAAATAATGAAAATTTAAGTATAATTAATTAAGCAGTTTATTGACATCATATATGAACACAAAATTAAAACCTTAGGAAATGCTATCAATGCTCCTGATAGAGTCTTTACCAGTATATATGTATAGAGTATTTCAATACAGAAGTACCTTATTCAAAACGATTCCCAGTGGGTTCTGTTTGATAGATAACGTAGTTTAACGAAGGAATTCTTATCTTTGTTTCTATTCTCGCTGAAAAGGTGCAGCTGGTTTCTGTTATCTGGTAGAGTTCAAGCCTTGGAAAAGCATCGTTAGTTAACAATACATCAGATCTTTAAAAAGATATAAAATTTTTAAAAAGATGAAAAAATGTCACCATTTTAGGATGCTCGCTCAATATGAAACATGAATTTAAAATGTATTAGAGTCTTGAAAGAAAGCAGTTTTTGAGTCCATTAATAGATTCATTTGCAGTCGTTATACATGTTCAACTTTATATACATATATATATAATATATATTCATATATATATATATATATATGTATATATATAAAATATATATATTTAAAGTTAAATATTCCAGTCAACAAAGTTTTTATAAGCCAGGCTTGATAAAACATTTCGTGAGTACATAATCAAGATTATAGTTGCCTTAAAATATTAAAGAAAGCCTCTTTTTTATCGTCTCAAAAAATAATAAATTTGTATTTACAGTGTTATATCAATGACGTTTTCGTCCTTATATTGGAGGAGTAATTTTCCTTATTTCATCACCCCACGCCTTCTGAAAGTTAAGTTTCTTAACAAATATAATGCCACCCACTTTTAATTGCAAATACCAACCTTTTACAAAAGATGAGACCAACTTTGGACTTCTGAAGGCAATTGGTAATTAAATGACAAAAGATAGGGATAGACCAGGGCAGAAGCTCTGAATTACTAATTATTTTGCTCAGCATGTGCAATTAGCGTCAGATAAAAAAATACTCCACAATAGATAGTTTTAATTAGTAGATAAGTATAAGTTGGATAAACTACTCTTGGTGCAGAATCAAAATATTTTGGATGAGAAAAGAGCAAAAGTTTTGAGCACGTAATATCTAAAGTAACACTATTTATGAGTCTAATTCACTCTTTTTATTATAAGAAACTATTGTTGCAAACAACTCACATGATCAGTAGCTAATTAAACTTTTAGTACTAAAATAATCTGTAGTTATGTTTCATAGTCTCTTGGTTTTAAATATATTTTTCCCATTAATATATATATAATACTTTATTAGCAAGTAAAATGGTGTATCCAATATAAATAAAACTATTATTGTGTGCTACTTGCCTAGAAAACTTTAAGTGTGTTACTCTTGCAATGAATAATTTCAAAAGTACAAAGTGATTTATATGCAAGTTTTCCAAATATCCATCGACTAAAATTTGAAGTATGATAAAATATTTATAGCTTTGCTTAATTTCATCGCTATACAATTAACTGAGGTTCATTAGTATTGTTTTCTATTTGTTTCGATTTTATGCTGTATTTTAATTCATTTGTACAGCACTATTAGTAATACTAAATAATTGCCAACATAAAAATAACCTGACAATTTACCACTTTCTATGGCAATATCGATACGTAGAAATATTTTAATACAACGTCATGAGTTTGTTTTGGTGAATCAGTTGATACATCATTGCAATTCCAAAGTCAGACTACAAATTTTATAACCACATAAATGTGGTGGAATTAACGATAACTTTCTCCACAATTAAGTTAATCTATTTAGGCTTTGATATAAATTATTATTAGACACTCACAGGAGCTTTTGCGATATTCTATTGCTATGTTTTATATTACTAAGTAAACGGAATGTGGGTATAAACTTCACATTACTATATCTTTTATTCATTGTACCTTATTTTTTTGTAATTTTCAATTCCACATCAATTTTTGTCTCATGTCTTCCAAAATGATTTTGATTCTCATTTTCCTTCTGAGATCCTAACATTCCTTGCAATTCAGCTTACCCATGTTCTTATTTTCTCAGAGTACAAGATCTTTAAACTTTTAAAACACATCTGATAACATTTCCTTTAAAAGGGATCTGTTAAAATGTTGCTTTAATACAATGAAAATTTAGTATAAACGAAAAGAGAGAATTGCTAATTTAAGTGGTAAAGACATAGAATCAATTTCAATGTTTCTTCAAAATAAAACATTTCTGAAAAACACATTATAATCTGACTAAAACGTATTTTAATAAAACAATAAAAAAATAATATTTCTGCAAGTAATAAACATTTGGTTTCTTCTTTTAAATGGCTTTATACAGCCATGCTGTTGACATTACATCCCTTATAGATGTTTCAACCTAAGAATGACTGAATACCTGAATTCAACGTATTTTGTTTAAATTAAGCAATTAGATTCATCCCCTTAAAAGCTGCTGAGTTTGAGATTAGTCAATAGATGATATGTTTGAAACATAAATGCAGGGAATTTTTTCCTCTAAAAAGCCAAAATAAAAATAAAAGTTTTGTGTAAAAATATTCGTCCCATATCACAAACAATTTAATACAATTTAACGACCTTTTTCACAACGATATTCTACTAGTCTTTTTTTGAATACATCTCAAAATTTATTACTTGAGTTCTAACTGGTAGGAATGATAATAGTGGAGGTCAATAAGCTGAATATTTTGCTGAAAATTCTTTTAAAACGTTTTTAGAGAGAAGAATCAGAAGGCAATTATATTTGAAGACAGGCACAGTATTCCCCAAGTTCATTTATCTGATTAACCAGTTTCTTTTTATTATTCATTTTTTTGACGTGTAAACAATCCCTCTCTGATTTCTAATTGCTCTCTTCGACAGTACTTTAGAAATTTTATATATGCACATTGGCAGCTTATTATTGTTTATTCCCAAGAACATTGCACCAGACCATGTTTAGAAATTATATATATATATATATATATACTTTTCGTTTTGCTTTTACCCAATAACTTAATCGATGCGTTTTTACATAAAAATTTTCGTGCTACAAATACTGCTATAACTAATTGTTATTGATCATGTGTTATTCATGCATACTGAACGTTTTTAATCCTTCTATAGAATATTTTATTAGGGTTGATCGTTTTAGAAAATGAGTTTCAATGAAATCTATAGTTTTTGCTTTAATATTCACTTACTTTTGGATGGGTTGAGCCAACCATCATATGTTACTTTGTACTAGCTTTCCTTAATTTTNATATATATATATATATATATATATATATATATACTTTTCGTTTTGCTTTTACCCAATAACTTAATCGATGCGTTTTTACATAAAAATTTTCGTGCTACAAATACTGCTATAACTAATTGTTATTGATCATGTGTTATTCATGCATACTGAACGTTTTTAATCCTTCTATAGAATATTTTATTAGGGTTGATCGTTTTAGAAAATGAGTTTCAATGAAATCTATAGTTTTTGCTTTAATATTCACTTACTTTTGGATGGGTTGAGCCAACCATCAGATGTTACTTTGTACTAGCTTTCCTTAATTTTTTAACATTTTATCTATTTCTGTAAATTCAGTGCCAACACAAATTTAATTGTTTCTGCTAATTTACTCATCAACTTGAAGTCAACTTTTAATCACACTCAAATACCTTCACCAATTCTTTTGAAAATAGTATTGTTCCTGTGTTACAGATAGGATGGTAGAGTGTTGCTTTTTATTGAAGTATTATATTATTTTCATCGTTTTCAGTTTCGTTCAAACATCGGAGAATTAATTTACGCCCCAATCACCAACAGGGGACACATTTTTAAGCATGGATAATTTTTATTATGATTAGAAAAATTATCAAATAGATAACTGGTATTTTGCTATGATCACACGACTAAACAATCTCAACAGAGGTAAAGGCTACTAGGGCAAATAATATTTTGAGGATTCCCAGTTATATTTTCTCTGCTTTTTAAGTTCCTTGCTTTGAAAATTGAGAAAAGTCAGTTCCTGTTGTTAAAATAAGGACAAAACATTTCAACTACTTATGTACGGATGATGTCTCTTTTACCGATGAAAATTGTGCAAGACAGGCTTACGCTTATATACACATATATTTATATTGCTAGACCAAGGAAAAGCTGTATCCTGAGTTCAACCAACAGTTGTGATGGTTTTAAAGGAAGACTCCCCGGACAGTCAATGCCCAAATGTTTTTGATAAAAAAGGGTTTGTCATACATCAAGATATACTGATATTGTTTGCTATGCTGTATGGATAGAAAATTGGGGGTAAAAATTGCAGTCCAACCAATCATCAAAGTTCTGAGCTGTGACCAACGTAACACTGTACATATGCTTCTTATGCATGTTGGATATAAAAAAATGGACCAATCAGAACAATAAAATTTCAAGAAATGGGAACAGTATTTAATCTAAGTTAAATGCTATTATATTTCTCTTACATCCCCTGATTATAATACAGTTTATGTTCAAAATATCTCCTTTTTAACTTATTTCAACCACGTGTTGATAAAACTTGGTGTATGATTCATATCCCAGCAATTAACAACTCAGCCAGTAGTTTCAAAAAGTAAAATTTCATAAAGTGCAGCAAGTCATCAAGTGTGGCGTCAGCAAGGCCATCTTTATACTTTTTTCAAATAAAAACAAGAAATAAACCTACTTACTGCAACAATATTTATTTCAAGACTCATGTCGTTGGAATAAAAACCTCAGCATTGATTTAAGTAAAAATTGCACTGCTAAGCCTTACATGCTCAGTTAGATCCAAACCAATATTGGGCACTTGATCAGTTTGTTCTTATAGTATCGGTGCTTGCTGAGTTTTGGCACTTGTTTAATTATTATTTGCTGTTGGTGTAAGAAGTAATGCAAGTTTCTCGGGAAGGAAGTAAACGGTGATTTGTTCAGCAAGTTGAATGTTCAACGAACATAACAAGTGAAAAAACAAACTATTTTTTAATATGCAATACGTAAGCATATGAACATCGGGANTTCAAGACTCATGTCGTTGGAATAAAAACCTCAGCATTGATTTAAGTAAAAATTGCACTGCTAAGCCTTACATGCTCAGTTAGATCCAAACCAATATTGGGCACTTGATCAGTTTATTCTTATAGTATCGGTGCTTGCTGAGTTTTGGCACTTGTTGAATTATTATTTGCTGTTGGTGTAAGAAGTAATGCAAGTTTCTCGGGAAGGAAGTAAACAGTGATTTGTTCAGCAAGTTGAATGTTCAACGAACATAACAAGTGAAAAAACAAACTATTTTTTAATATGCAATACGTAAGCATATGAACATCGGGACTTTTATCTTACACCCTAAGGAGAACTGAAAGCCACTTAAGTGCAGACCGTTACCCTGTTTAAGTTTTCCTCCATCTAATTTTTAAATCTTTTGGTTTATTTACTTCCTCCCTCTCCTAATTCTATCCAAAAGGAAAAAGGGATCTATCATTTTACCAAAGAAATTTCGACTTTGTTATGGGTCGGTTAAATGTTCTGTCCCTAGATTAGGCATCACCTCAAAGACGCAACACATCAGTGAATTCCTCTCTCAACAGAGTGTAATGCGTGACAAGTGACAAAATGGTGAGTGACTGAATACCATTGGAAGAATTAGGCTACAAAGGGCGTGAAAAATAAAATTATTTATTTGTCTATAGAACATATGCACACAAATGATACGTTTTTTTTGTTTTCATTTGCTTTATTAAAGTCATTTTATTGCCTCCCATTTGGTTGGTTGAATTGGTAAGCCCTTCGAGATGTAAAGTTAAATCATGACTAAGGGCTTTAACAGATCTATTTCAGTACTGTAAATATTCATGACAAACCTTTTTATTGTAAGATTTGGTCACCAAACCTACGACTACAATTCATACCATGCAAAGATATTACCTTTGATTTCTGGTAAGCGTACCTATCTAGAAGCAAATTTAAAGGAGATGCTCAAAGATAGCGTCTTGAACTAAGCACTGCATAGATTACAAATGTGGTCAGGTTGAGAGTGTAATGCACAAAGCTAAGTAAGTACTATTGATTTCGTATGGCTAAAATTTTATATAAAGTTCCTTCAGCCATTCCTATAAAAATTGTTTGGCTTTACATATTACCTTACAGTCATCTTCAGATGATGTACAGGTGCAGTGTAACACCTTATTATTTTTGTCCTCAGGATTGCATTAGCATCGTGGCCTACTGGAGTGTCAACAAACCCCACCTGTGAGATGTCATACGTCGGAGCGCAACGGTCCAACCTTGCTTCCAAATCCTTTTCCCTCATTTTTAGGACATTACCTTCCAGCTGCATTGAGTAAAACTTTAACTAGCCATTCTTTTAATTTGCTTCAATATCTTCCTGCTCTTGATTATTATTGAGATTTTTATCATTATTCCTTCGTATTACACGGTGTTGTGGGGTTTCGAGAGGTCCACAAAATTTACTGATTTCATTTTATTTGAGATTTTGTTTTTATCTAGAAAATGAGATAAAGAAACTGCTTCTTTCTCTTCTTATTTGTTTCTTAGCCAGAGAAATCCAGTTGCATGTTTGGTTAAAGCGCGTACGCGGGATTATTTATTGTTTTAGATTAAATGCATCTTCAAACTCCATCTCTCCATCTTGATTTTTGGAAATTTCATATTGGTTTAGGTATAGAGTTGATTACAGGTATTCTGGATTATAAAGTGACGAGAATGTACCTGTGGTTACTGGTTAGGAAGACTTTCAGTACCTCTGTGTGTTTGAAGCTTCTTGATGCAACCTAGTCAGGAAAAATAGGTCGAAAATAATGTCCCTTTAAATTTTATTTACCGAATTTTTCTCTATTATTTGGCTTGTAGAAAAGGAGAAGGTCATTTTGGCTTGTATGTTAGTTGGCCGCTTACTGTAGTATTGTTTTCTTACCACTGCCTGGTATTTGAATTGTGGTGAAATTGTGTTATGTCTTGCAGCGGTATAACACTTAAAATTGTAGCAATAGAAATGTTATTTAAATAAATAGTTTGCACAATCCATATGTCAGTATATTGTTGGTACTCCTACTGCCTGTGGTGCTTTGTACTCTATTGTCTTGGTCCCAGTCTTTCTAAGTACGAAATAGCCTTACATGCCTTACAAAGAAAAATATCGAGTTAGTTAACCTTGATCTAGTTTACTCCTCAANAAAAGGAGAAGGTCATTTTGGCTTGTATGTTAGTTGGCCGCTTACTGTAGTATTGTTTTCTTACCACTGCCTGGTATTTGAATTGTGGTGAAATTGTGTTATGTCTTGCAGCGGTATAACACTTAAAATTGTAGCAATAGAAATGTTATTTAAATAAATAGTTTGCACAATCCATATGTCAGTATATTGTTGGTACTCCTACTGCCTGTGGTGCTTTGTACTCTATTGTCTTGGTCCCAGTCTTTCTAAGTACGAAATAGCCTTACATGCCTTACAAAGAAAAATATCGAGTTAGTTAACCTTGATCTAGTTTACTCCTCAAGGTGTATACACAAATTCAGAACCAAAACTCATGTTATTTATTAGCTTACGTAACGACGACCTCTAAAAACAAATTAATTTCATTCACAGTAATTTTGTTTGCCTTTGCAAATTTGAACCCTTCCAACAGATTATAAGACCATATTTTTACAGCAGGACAAGGTTATCGTTTGTCTTCTTTTTAGTCACTTATTACTGCAGAGCTTCATTTCCTCTTTAATAACCTTTGACAATGAGGCAAAGAGGGAACAACATGACACCTACTGTAAGTCTCAGACAGTTTCATTAAGTGTTTTTTGTTTTCGTTTAGAACACTTGATGCCAACAGTTTCCTGTATTTTTAGTAGAGAGGTCAATAGAAAAATATAATTTTTTACAATCAATATTATTATCGATATAATCAATCATAACACTTTTCGTAAAACGTTTGGTACCGATATCCTCTAGTATTCTGTTGAGCCCAAAGTATAAAAACATCGTACTTCACTCTCTGTACTCTTGCAGTTACCTCTGATCGCAGAAACGTGTTAAAAAACAACAGGTAATCATCACATTCTTCATGCGGAACCTCAATTTCACCCATCCTTTTCCTTCTGTTAAATTCCTTTATGAAAAATAGTTTCCTTGTCCTTTGTGGTGGTGCGAAGACCGGTAATAAATCTTTAAAAAGCCTGCGTTCTGACGTTTACTTTTCTGTTTTCTTTATATTTAAGAATTATATTTTAACAGAATTCACGACAGACTTGTACCTGAAGTCTAGTTGTGTTGAAAAAAGGAAACAGGAGCAGCTATAAGGCAAAAAGTAACAAGCTACAAGGTGTTTCATATTGTATTTATTCCAGTGTTTATTTGTTGTCATTCTTGCTCTTGCTATTTCACGCTTTTTCTCTAATTAGGAATGATTTTTCAATTTTGAAAAGTGTTTGTTGGTCTGAAATAAAAATAGAAACAGAAACAAAATTAGTTCTTTGTTATTTAAAAAATAATTACTGAACCTACGCTTTTTTTATTACAATAATATTACAAAATTTCGACACTAATGTAATAGGCATACATAGTAAGAAAGCTATGTTGGTTTACTTTATTACTTGGCTTATGTTTGTAATCTTACAGTAATTTTAGAGACTTCAAGTGTAAGGTGTTGCTATTACTACAATTTTAATTTTCAGGTCTTGTCAGGTTTTTTGGCTGAATTACCTAAACACAACCCTGTAGGAAAGGAGAGAAAATAAGGAAAAAATAAGAATTTTGTAATATCTGACATAAACAAGAAGGGTTCCTTTAGTTTACAGTAATCTTTTATAATTACTTACACTTCTAATTAATCTTTAAACTAACTTAATCAAAATAGATGGACGTTTCATTCTTTTTTCCATGTCTTGAGTATCAAAGATAGTATTATCAACATTTCGAATGTGTTTGCAAAGAAAAGCCTGTAAAAGAATTGGGCAAGATTGTCATAAGCATACATTATATTTGTACAGCAAAAATCCTAAGGAGAAAGGGCAATAACTTTACTAGATAAGGAATGTGTTTTTGCCTGGTATTATTATCTAAAAAGGTCAATTAAAACACTAAAGTGCTCAGATGATAACCTACTTATTGCATTTGAAATAAGTAATACAAAATTAATTATGCAACCCCATGCATTAAATGTTTCTATATCTGTTATGGTGTTCAATGACACTTGATTTTCACCATGTCCACAGTCAATTAAAATAGGGTCTCTGGTTTATTGAATACATCCCTGATAACACTAATTCAGCTTGCCTATCTTCTCCGTAGCTTTAAAGAAACAGTATGTAGAGCATTATAGCTTCGTTTATTTCAAGGATATAATAATCTTTTACTTTTATTTCTACATTCTTATTTTTGAGTTAATCATTATAATTTCATAGTCAATTTTGACAGATATTACAATATAAATTTTTTGTGTGACTCTGAGCTTATTTTTCTCTCGTTGGTACACCTAACTGAAGGGTATTGGTGGATAATTTTGTTAATGGTAAAAGAATCTATCCGAAGAACGTTGATTTTTCATTTCTATTGTACTAGAAGACACTGAACCCTTTTTCTCAGTTTCTGATACTAGTCAAAGTGCAAAAATACCTTTAAAGATTTACTTTATTAATTCTGGGGTGTGATATAGCCTAATTTTCGCTTCAGATCTTATCGATAAGTAAACACTCGTATTGCTGTTGAACATACGATTTCATGACCACCTTCTTAGCTTAATGGCAGTATTTAAATAAAAAGAAGCTATAAGACAGGGCAATCCATTTACTAATACAAAATAAGTAAACCTATTTAGACTGTTAATAAACTGGAAAGCTTATATAATTCAACTGAGCTACAGGGGTTAAATAAACTAAGGGATATTAGGAAATCTTAACAAATTCCTTTAGCACATTAGAACTGTAAAATCTCAAACAGAGACTGTTAAATATCTTGAGTAGTACTCTTAAAACTGTTTTTATCTCCTAGATAAGCAAGATGTAAATTAAAATGTACTTTAAAGGAATACAGTTTTAGTGAATGGCTGTTTCATAATGTAAAGATGAGGATCTCTTTTTTCAATAGGATATTCTTTCTTGTTGTAATACGAAACCACACTAGCACATTCTACTATATATTCCATGAATAATCCATATCTGATATAAACTATCTCTATTTTTGCGTTATAGGTCTAGTTTTCCAGTTAAATATCTAATGATTAGCCCTGTTAAAACGATAATTTGAAAAATGGTGAAATGAGACTATTTGTGTGGCACGGAATGCAAAATTTTGGGAACGATAATACAAGAAAAGGAAAAAATGAGATCCAAAAACATGATTAGGAAAGCTAACTGCAATGGCAAACTTTTCTTTCTAAAAATTGTAGCTTTTATGCAGAAACAGGAGTGAAAAATTTATTTCTTATGCAGAAACACTTATATAGCTTTCAAAATACTATATAAAGCCCATTAAATTTTCTTTTAAGAGAATTGCTGGCATCAGCAAGCTCTTTTAAGTAATGGAAATTCTGATGACGTATTAAATAATTTCCACACACACACGGTATTTTAGCAATGCTCAAATTTGATGAGGAAAGTGCCTATTGTCGTCGTTATGGAGCAGACGTTTTAAAACTTATGCTTTGCGCCAATCATACTAACACCTTTGGCATTCAATAGATCTCAGCAACCCCAATTTCAAGTTGATTTTACAGTAAATATCTTTACAATAAATTTTCTGTCATGACGTTTACACCTTCTTTATAGCTTATTATTTGTGTAACGGACTAAAAAGAAACTAATGCAAGATGATATGCTGTCTTTTCAAAGTATTATAATTTTACAAATATATATTCATCATAAATTAAACTTTTTATGGCAATGTCACACTCTCTTTTTGCAATTTGTTTTTCTAAGCCTTCTACAGGATGCTGTGCTTTTTGTGGAAAGCAATGTAGTATTAATTATTGACATGGCATTTTACACTGTGGCTAAAATAACGCTACAAATTTATAAAAAGACCAGGTTATGGTTTATGTTGGCAAATTTTCAATTTTGTTTTTCGAATATCTTATACTACAAAATGAACAATTCTGGATATCTTCCATGACCATTTGAAGAATCAACACATTTTTATGTGCTTACGAACTTGAAGTTAAGACAGTTTTCAATGAATGCGATCACTTACCGTTTTTCTTATTTACCGAATACTCGCTTTGAAAAAGTAGTCAAATAATACTCTATATTTTACATGCTCATACCATTATCTTATCTGACAAACTGTAAAGAGTTATTGGTTAGATAGACAGAAAATGTTTCTATGTTTTTTATATTCTTCTCAACATATCCATGCATTAGACGGTAACTTTTAACTTTTACTGTAACTAAACAATGAAACTTCATCTGATAACATTTTTTCCATTGCGTATTTTTGATTCTGCAATGAAGAAATTATTTAACTCTGCCTTTGCTTTTAACCTAGCAGCTGGCTTATTCTGTTCCAGACTTCTCTGGAGAATTTCAATTTTTGAACAGAGGAAAATAACGACTTTGTGATCTTTGTTCTTTTTAGGTTGTATTCCTGTAACTTGATGTAAAATACTGTATCTGGTACCTCTGCTATTCTTTCTTTACCTAAACCTATACCTATACCCGCACCTATATCTTTTCTAATCCTTCTTACTTCTTTTTCTCCAGCAGTGGCATAGGAGTTTCAGTCTCAGATTAAGAAAGTTATATATTTTAACGTTGATATGATGACATACAACTTTTTTGGTACAGACCAAAAAATGCTACAAAATCACTAAGGTTCAATGAACCTCAATACTCAGGACATCAATAAATTCGAGTTTTGGCAATTGCACCTCCATCAGAGAAAGAATTTAAATTACAATGTAGTACTCTTTTAGTATCATATGACCTCAAAACAGCTGTCTCTTTTTTGTTCTGAAACCAAATATAAAACAAGAAAATTCGTTGAAGAGGTAAAAGTGGAATTAAATCTTTTGTTGCTTACGTAACTGATTTGGCAAAGTTCCAAAAATGTTTAAAGTATATAGAATACTACACATTATCTGATTTTGAAAAATGCCACCACATTTTAGTTCTCTCTCTCTCAAAATTGGGCTCATTTCTGCACAAAAAATTACCCATTTAGTGACCAAAGAAGCCCTTTTTATATATGATGTTATGATATCTAAACCACATGTCTATCCTTTTCATTATACGTTTCTGTTATCAGTTAAATTTATATATATATATATATATATATATATACATAAAGTTCTTAATGCTTTATAGCAGAGTCCTATCCAGAAGACGGAACATGAAAAATACTAGTTATACATTGCATCTTATATTTGCACGGCTATTACGAGCAGCGCTAAATATCTTCTGGAAAAAACGCGTGACTAATAAGCAACTATATGGTCATCTCCAACCGCTTTCTGTAGTAATACGCGAGAGAAGACTAAAACTAGCTGGTCATGTATGGAGGACGAAAGGCGGACTGGTCAGTGATTTATATTTTGGAAGCCGCAACACGGTAGATCTTCAGTCGGAAGACCATGATGTCAATTTACTGACTCACTTGTTGAAGATACTGGGCTACGATTGGAAGACATTCCTGGTGCGATGGAAGATCGTCAAAGCTGGAAGGAACGTGTCAGAAGAATCCGAGATACAAACTCGACCTGATGATGATGATGTTTCTTGTGCCTGATGATCGAAATATAGTGAAATTGTTAGTTGCAATATAGAATTTTAATAATAAAAGTTTTTGTTATCACATATTATGTTAATAAAAGGCTAGAAACAGTTTGTAACGTGTTCTACTCATGCCTACAATGCTCACTATTATTCCTTATAAGTTTATTCTATCAGAAACCATCAACATTGCATTTCTAAAATTACTCTTTACCATAAGAAACAGCATATTGAAAGGGTTTTACCATATTTTACCTAAGTTGATTACGGAGGGAAAGTTTTAGCCCTACAACGATTGCTAGAAGTCTTTGATTACCATAAACAATAGGAATATAATTTTTTAAAAATTGGGTTTCCTGCTGCGTAAGCTACTTTGGAGCATGGAAAAACTTTCAAAAATACACTATTTTAAAATTACTACTAGTTTTTTTTAATACCATAATTAGTAAGTATATTATTATTGTCATTACATATTATTGCAAGCCCATAATAATCACAAAAAATAAATATCACAAAAAGTGTGATTTTTTAGCTGATATTTGATTATTAGTCTGTTTTCGCAATTTCTATTGGTCTGGTATTACGAGCAGCATCAATATTTTTTTTATATCTGAATTTGTATTTTAAACTTTAGGTCTTCTTTTGTTAATCAAAACTGTAGATTTTTTGCCATACTCCCTTTAAAGCATTCACCTAGACTGACAAAAAAACCCCAAATTTAATACACTAAATTACTTCTTATTGAAGCTTTTTTATCAATAGCTATCATTTTTAGTAACTTTGAGCTAAAGTACTTCTACGTTTCAAACTGATAGTAGTATTTTGTTGGGTAAAGAAGAGCAAGTAGCACAAGTACCATGAAGAGAATTTTGCAGGATACTAACACTCCTAAAAAATTTTTTATTCGTTGCTAAGTTGTACATAATTAACAGCTAGTCTCAAAATTTGTTATTTTACGAGACGCTATGACATATATTTGAATACGTTGTCTGACGTAAGAAATCAAGATTTTTGTTTTTGCATTGCTATGTAACATACAAAAGAGGACCCACTAATCAAATCGATTAACGTATTGAAACGAGTCAATCCAGATATGCCTACATTACATGCAAGGAAAAAGAAAAATGCCTTTGTTTTCAAGTTTATGATAATATTATTGCACTAATGAGCATTTAACATTTCAATTTTACAATCATCATTGTAGTGTTTCAATTACTGCTTTTTTAAGTTAATATTTTTTTATCTTTTCTTACTAAATTATATTATCTTCACAAAATTGTGCTAAATTATTTTAATTAACGGAAATTCTGGGTGAAAAATTGAGGAGCAGAAATTCTACTTGTTGGTTGTGTTAAAATTAATATTGAATACTTGCATTTACATTATACATTTAAACTTTGTGTTTTGACAAAACAAAACTTTAAGTTGTTGCACGCAGTTTATTTGTTGTCTTCATTAGAAAAAAAATTTAAGATTTGTAAAATTTCTCCTCTTAAATTTGCATCAATTTCAAACAATTAATAGAAAGCAGGTTCTTGACACTTGAGTGTTCTTTGTTTTAATACCATTCTCAGCTTCATTCCTGTAAGTATTGTTTTTCCTACCAAGAAAATGTAAATACGTCGTTAAAATGAATGAAAAAAGTAATGAGAGACTTCATATAGACACTTCGGGACATCATTAGCCAGACAAGAAAAATATCTAAAAATATAGAAGAACTAGAGAAAATTTATCTGTTTTGAAATATGCTTAAGAAAATAAGGGAAGATAAAAGTTTGGCTTCTTTTTATTGATAATTCATATCATGTTACAGGAATTCCTTGTAAGTATAGTTGATCACTCACTTTCATAAAAGGTTTTTAACAGTACACCTAATACTTTAAAATTGTTCCATTTTAATTCCATTTATGAAATTAATTTTTGAAAAAATATCTTAAATCACCATGCCTTGAAACAAAAACCTGGATAATTAAATAAAAATTACTGTAACATTTTTAGACAAGAAATAATAATGAAGAGAAATAATGCATTAAAAAATTTCCCATGCAGACCTATACCAAAGGAAAACAGACAACAACTGGCTAAGACGTTATTCTATATAAAAAAGGGAGAAAGAGAAAAATAATTTGTCTCCTACTGTATATACCTAATCCTTTTGATTCTAAGATCTAATGAATATATTGAATTTCTTATTGAAGATCCTTTCTATATGTAGCCTTTTCCCAGACTCTTCAATGAAAACTGGACGTATTATTGTTCAATATTTAATTAGGTTAAAGTTGATTTTTTTGCTTAGGTTGCTGCTATACTTTTTTCATAAATAGTTATAACTACAATTTTATTGGCAGCAGTTTTAAAAGTGTATTTAAAAGGTTATGCAAAACAAAATTTGATACTAAATATTAAATACTTTTAAACATGTAATTAATTCATATTTTTCCTTTATTTATAAACCTTTATTCTGCCCACCCTACAATCGCTTTATTTTATTCAGTTTCGTTGCTTGATTTACTGAAAGTTATTCCAGTATTTTAAGTAAACAAGGATCTCTCTTTTGGATATTTCTGTACACAATTACCATTTGCATGTTTTTTAAAAAAGAAAATCTTTATACGATATTTTCCTGTCATATTTCCTATTTTTGTCTGAAGTATTAAAGTGCTATATTTTTTCCAATTCTGTGATTATGTCTTCTGTTTGCTAATATTCATTCAAAAATAACTTAATACAAAAGAGTACGAACAGAAGATATTTTATCATCTTTCATCACAATCAAATGCCTTTTTATTGTCGGCTTGGGTAAGATTGCAACTACTAATTTTTGCTTGTTTTCTATTTGTTTGTTTGTTTTGAGGAACTGACAGACTATTAGGTAAAAGGCGTCACTATTTATGTCCCAAAGCAAATGGTCCTGCCTAAGATGATAAGTCATTTCTTTTGTCATAGTCAATATTTAGTTTTAAAGGGCCTGAACAGAACGTGTTCCGTCTTAACGAAAATCTGCACAACCCAAGTTTGCTTATTAATCTCCAAGTTCGTTCCCACCTGTGCTTTGTCAAAAATAGCTCATTTAACACATATGAGATTTTGCTTTGTCTACTTTGCTCGATCAAATCTACGCAGGTGTTCAGCTACGAGCAAGATTATTAAGAAAGCAAACGGACAATACGTATAAGAAGATTAAATCTTTCTGAACAACTGTGAACAATGGGGTATGCAAGCCCTTTTCAAATAATTACGATTAGGCATAGCTGCAGGATAAAATTTGAAAATGCCAAAGACTAGTAAAAATATGTTTTCAAGAGATTTGAGAACATTGGTCAGAATTTGCTTCCCTTGGTAACAATTTGTTACCAGTGAGAAATATTTTACTAACCCATGTTATCTGACAAGGTGTTGATAAAAGTAATTTTTCTTTTTAAATAACAAGCAACGTTGTCATTCTAGTTTTTCTGATCGCAGTAGAATGTGTTTTGTGAAGGAGAACCAGAATAATCAATATTGTACGTAAACAAATGCTAACA
The DNA here is from genome assembly GCA_003991215.1 of Morbakka virulenta. Classification (NCBI taxonomy): domain Eukaryota; kingdom Metazoa; phylum Cnidaria; class Cubozoa; order Carybdeida; family Carukiidae; genus Morbakka; species Morbakka virulenta. The sequence goes on from RDPX01000222.1 coordinate 356,410, forward strand.
ATCCGTCTAATCTCCCTTTTGACACAATTACCTTCCCCACAGAGTTCATAAAAATGTAAACTAATAAATCTGAATGAAACAAATAAAGTAAATATTGTAATACTAATGAACAAAGACAAAAGAATATTTAATGTATAAAACTCGATCATTTTTATTACTCTTGGGCAAGAGAAAATAAAAAAATTAATTCTGTCTTGGGAAATTAGATTTTTCATTTTAAGTGCATAGCTCTTTCCAATAACTAAAATATAAGCAAATGCAGCTGCAGCATTAAGATTTCTTGACAGTTTATGATAACATAGGAAAAACAACAATGTTCGTAGTTTCATTCAGAACCATGGGGCTAAATATACCCAACAAAACTCATATTTCTACCAACATGCTTTGTTATCATACTGACAACAAAACTTATATATTAGTTTTGATCCAGTTTTTACTTGAAGACTGAAATAAGTCTATGTTCAATAAATTTATTTTTCTAACAATATTTTTTCATCTTTTCAAAGGTGTTCATATGGCAGTATGACTTCTGACCTGTTGGCATAATGCTTAGGAATATTATTTTTTGAGTTTTCAAAATGTCTTGTTTACAAAGATCCCAGAATTATTTTGAACTTCAAAAATCAGATAGAGCATGAGACTTTGTTGAATTTTATCACTTGATACACCTATCTGATGACCTTGTGGACCGTAATTTTTAGATCGACATTTTATCTTTTTGTTAACTGCAGTCTAAAAGATAATATTGGTTCTAAAGATCTAACTTCATACCACTACCAAAAAAAATAAGATGTCTGTGTAAAAGTGTCGCCTACGACTTGAAACTCAAACAATGACCCCCTACAGTAGTTGATGAGAGATCACCGGACACTGAAAGGATTTTCAAATGACCTGCCGTGAAGATAACCCTATTTCTCATACAGAGTGAGAAAGTTAAGGTTATTGTTTTCCTCGTTTTAACTTACAGTTCAGATGAGTTTAAGTAAATAGCATGTATCATTCATAAGAATTCTCACAATGATGCCTTTAACAAAGAGTTCAAAACCAGCATAATTTGTTTCAGTCTCTATCTAGTACTTAATTCTCTTCTGCATAAATAACAGAAGGCAGTACCATCGCATTAGGGGCCCAGCAATTTCAAAAATTAACCTTTTCACTACGAAGATACTTTGTCAAAACTGGCTTTTACGATGATAGAATATTAACGAGTTTAAATTTAAGCTACTGAAGATAACTCTTTTTTGAATGTTCAGAGGGACTATGGAAATAAAGTTCGTTTGTTTCAAGTCAGCAACAATTTTATGTAAAATTAAAGACAGTAGTGTCAAATAATTTATTTAGTTTTATAAGTGTAACGTAAATTGTAGGTATATAAAATTTCATGCTCCTTAGGTTCTAACAAATGACGTATTCTTTTCTAAAGTCATGAATTCATAAAAATCGATGTTTAATAAACATTTTGATTGGTGTATTTATATTCAAGTTCTTGTTTTCACAACTGTCTTTATTATTAATTTTTTCATAATATTGATGTAAACTTTTCCATATTTTTGCTAAGATACAAACGAATTTCATAAGCAGATAGCCTAATGGTGTAGAGCAAGGCCAAAACTATCCTGCGTGGTTCGCTCTTCTACTATTCAAAAAATTGCTATGGAAAATATATGTCTATTAGAAATTTTTTGTAACTGATTAATGTGATTTTTCTGAGCCTTTTTATAACAAACTGTTCTGGAAATTAACTAACAGTACAGAGCAAGTTTGTCTTATTCAAAACCACTGACATTGTTAAGAAATAAAGGAAAAACAAAAATAGACTGTTGAATGTTTGGAACATACGACTTGGGTTTTTTAAGAGGCAAAAAGCAAATTTTCACCTGGTGCTGTAAATTTTGCCGGTATTAATACAATAAAAATATAATTTTTTGGGAAAGGAATCTCATGATGAAAAAAACCCCATACAGTTGTATATTTCTTTCGATGCTTTTTCTTGGTTTCCCCAACAAATCTTGCTTTATCTTTACTACAAAAAAAATTAAATACTAGAAAAGCACTCAGAGATTGCAAATCTCGGCCAGCAAGGTACAATATTTGGTAAATAATGGAGTCCTCCATTTATCTGGAAAAAATCATGTTTGTGTATTGATACAATACTAGCGTTTCATTTACTGTCTGTCTATACCTACCTTTCTGCGGATACCATTTCTAATTTTCATTTGTTTTATTTCCTTCCTTCTTATTTCATTATTCTTTCTTCTAAATCTTGGTTTCCTTAATCTGTAGCTCATTTCTTTCTACCCAAGTTGCTATAATCTCCTTTGGATTTCAAATTTTTGTTGTCATGATTGCCTCGTATTGTTTCCATTTTTTTCTGATCAATGTTATTATTTATGTACCGTTTGTGTTTTGTGTCACTGTGTCACTTTGTAACAAATAATATCCTGCTGCTTAGAGTTTACTCTTATATTACATATTGTCCCTTGGTGGGTTTTCTTTATTATTTCCTTTTTCTCTGCTTTATAACATTTTTTGTTAACCCAATAAAAACTATATTCTTTTTCTTTTTTACAGCCAATAGTTCAAAAGAGCATTAAAGTTTATTGAGTTCTAATGCTTCTTCTGATAGTATTTTCATTTCTGAAAATACAAAAACTATTTATTATAAAAGAAACCAAGGTACTTTCTGGATTCGAGTGGCGATCTCTTGATTATTTGACAACCACTTTAGTTAACTAAACCACAGCACCCTTGGTTGCCAGACTTTTTGTTTTCTTCTACGTTCACAAAGATATGTTAGTCTATACTGTTATCCAGCACAGACTGGGAAATTCTGCAAAAACTCAAATGAAATCCGAACGGTGATCATGATTGACACTAAAGTTTAAGCATTTTTTCCTTACGCTAGTATCAACATTCCCAAAAAATTTCATTTAAATCTGTTTATACGTTCTAGAGTTATTTTATAGACAAACAAACAAACAAAACCAAAACATAGTAGCCTCAGCGGAGGTAAAAATCTTTAAAAGTACAACGTTATTTGAATATTAAAAACCCACAAGGAGAGAGAATGCAGCATGCTTCAGACAGGATAGCAGTATGCTTCTAGCACTTTCGTTGAGTTCTTAGGAATTCCTAGCTACTAAGATTCCTATCTTTGGTACTTTTTTCCCTAGTATAAAGAGTTGCTTGTAATATCTCATCGACTGTTTCTCTTTTCAGTTGAACTTTGTACAGTAGGTATTATCTGGCCTATAATTTAAATTAGTGATTGCATTCATTTTCAGAAATGTATAAACGCACCACTAGAAAATAACTTCAAACAAATGTAAAAAAGTTATATTTAAATTAATAAATATTAGTTTCTATTTAAGGCACAGAAAAATTTTGCTTGACCATAACATGACTGTTGCCTGACTACAATATTCTGGCTGATAGTCAAGAAAGACATATTTAGTCTTTAAAAAGTATTAAATCTCTAAAATTTTGTATTCGGATAATGAAACTGTCTACAGGATTATGCCGAGTTAAAAATACCACATGTTTACAAAGAACTATGGAAAACAATTATCCAAATCTAAATATCTCGTCCACTAAATTACTTCAAAAATTAAACTTTAAAAATTAAACATTTTCAATTAAAAATTAATAAATCTAGGCAGACAATTTGAGGGACGTAGTACTCTTTTTCTGTCATGTTGCCTGCGGCAGAAAAATGTACTTTTATCTCATTTTTAGAGGACAATGCAGTAAATATTTTGTGGTATAATATCTCAAGTGAAATCTCAGAGAGTAATAAATAAGAAGAATAATTGTCTAGAAACTTTTAATCTTAGTGATTTTTTATAACAACCTTAATATCAATTCCAAGCGAGATGCAATGCTATTTTGCCATAATGCCACAAAAAAAAAGCTCTGGGAAATAGTCAGTACTTCGAAGAAAAAGAAAACTAGGTTTTTAGGGCCCACAACGAGCCTAGAGAAGGCCCCAGAAAAGTAGAAATTATGAAATCAGTACTTCAATCTTATAGTCTAATTTGATAAACAGATTATACTGCACATCCTGAAATAAGTAAGATGTGAGTCTTTAGTAAGGTATTGTAAAGGAAATAATTTTAATTACTAACAACAATTTGGATTCTTCTTGGAAAACATACAAATAATCTACACTGTCTTTTGGCATGTTTAACTGTTGATTATGGTTTTAAGTTCAGTATAATAAGAATTTTCGTTTTCACTAAGAGAGAGTAAAGCCCATTTCGATATATATATATATATATATATATATATATATATATATATATATATATATATATATATCATGTGCTTTTATGTATTTATTTCCTCTTCTTGCGTAAGGATATATAAGATTTCTGGATGGTTGGCAAGTTAATTTGAAGAGGATTAACTTTGGCGTCCTTTTATTCCATAACCTGCTTTTGATCTCTGGAATAAAAAAATCTAATTGTACAATTTATTCCCTCGCCAAAAATATAAAAATTTGAAAAACATTCTCTGAAGGCACAATTTTATGGAATGCATTGCCTAATTGACCAATGCAACATGTTTCAAATATAGTTAATTGGAACATCTTTTTTTTAANTATATATATATATATATATATATATATATCATGTGCTTTTATGTATTTATTTCCTCTTCTTGCGTAAGGATATATAAGATTTCTGGATGGTTGGCAAGTTAATTTGAAGAGGATTAACTTTGGCGTCCTTTTATTCCATAACCTGCTTTTGATCTCTGGAATAAAAAAATCTAATTGTACAATTTATTCCCTCGCCAAAAATATAAAAATTTGAAAAACATTCTCTGAAGGCACAATTTTATGGAATGCATTGCCTAATTGACCAATGCAACATGTTTCAAATATAGTTAATTGGAACATCTTTTTTTTAAAAAATACCATTGCTGATAACTTTCGGTCTAGCATCGTCATTGAAATTTTATCATCCCTATATGTCTGGTATGTATATATATATATTATGTATAAGAGTTCGTATACAAGAGGTCTATATAAATACTAATGAACGAACAGGCATACAGAGAAATGGCGAGAGTGAGAGTGAGAGTTAGAGTGAAAGTGAGTGAGATAGAGAGAGAGAGAGAGAGAGAGAGAGAGAGAGAGAGATAGAGACAAAGAGAGGGGGAAAGACATAAAAGGGTAAAATGGAAGATGTTTAAATGCTGGAAATAAATTGTGCAGTAATAATATAATATGTCATTAATGTGAAACTTATCTATAGTAGTCATAAAAAGCAGTACAAAACTAAAAGTCGTATTTAAAAAAACTTTAAAGAAATAAAAGTAAGGTTGGAGAGGGAGATAACTCGAATTGTTATTTTCTCTTTTGGATAGAAATATTCTTTTAAACTGCCTGATAAGCTCTTTAGAATAATACAACATGTTAGGCAGAAGTACATTATTTACATTGTTTATATATTTTTTTAATTACAGCTATCAAAATATAAAATTTTAAAGATATTATTTTGTAAGTTTCTATTCTATTCAGCCAGTTTTACCGTATCCATCTATGAGTGAATAACTTTTGGAGTATTTTGCAAATAAACCAGGGAGAACACAGATATTCTAGATTCCATGGAATTGAGTTCAAATTCATTATTAAGAAAAACAGTGCAAATCGTTAAAATTTAAATAAAGTTACTTAAATTAGATCTGTTTAACAAGAAAATTTATGTATTTTCACTGAAACCAACTTTTACTGCAACTACAGGACTATTAATAGATAGTAATGTTAAGTACAGCAGTTCGCCTTGATGTGTAAGACACCGATTTCAAAACACCCACTCTAAACTCACTACATTATCTCAATTCTTATTTTTATTCACACGGTCATCCGCAATTGAAATTACAAAGACTTTTATCGGTATTTTCAAGGGATTGGTATAATATTTTAACCAATATTTATCATTTGTCCCATGTCTTTGTTTACTAAGTCAAAGGAGATGCCTACAAACTGCAAAACATCCACTTTTTGTTTCAACAACTTAAAAGTCAACACGTGGGCGATAAATAAATCAACTAATGATTGAAAATACACACACACACACACACACACACACACACACACACACACACTAGTTACACTATTTCTCTGTAGAAGTGTGCTATGTTTACCTTTTTCCCATAATCTATTAGGTACACTTTATAATATACTGCATTAATGTACTCAATAACAAAATATATAATTATAATTACAAAAGGAAAAAAGGTCGTTTATTACATGTCTTTGCTCTATATTTGCCTTTCTGCCTTTATTTTACCAATCGAATATTCAAATTTTCTGTACACTTCGAAATTACCAGCACCTGTAGTTAAAAATACTAATACTTTTTTATTCCTGTCATCTACTACGGTCCAACAAGGCAAACTTCAAACCATTTGTTAAATCATTTAAGTGTCGCATAAATTACGTTAACAGACATACATCCAGATACCAGTAAATCACTCTTTCGTGCATTGTCACCTTCTCAGAGAGCATACTTCTAAATCTATCCGCCTATCTATCAATCTATCAATCTATCAATCTATCAATCTATCAATCCATCAATCTATCAATCCATCAATCTATCAATCCATCAATCTATCAATCCATCAATCTATCAATCCATCAATCTATCAATCTATCAATCTATCAATCTATCAATCTATCAATCTATCAATCTATCAATCTATCAATCTATCAATCTATCAATCTATCAATCTATCAATCTATCAATCTATCAATCTATCAATCTATCAATCTATCAATCTATCAATCTATCAATCTATCAATCTATCAATCTATCAATCTATCAATCTATCAATCTATCAATCTATCAATCTATCAATCTATCAATCTATCAATCTATCAATCTATCAATCTATCAATCTATCAATCTATCAATCTATCAATCTATCAATCTATCAATCTATCAATCTATCAATCTATCAATCTATCAATCTATCAATCTATCAATCTATCAATCTATCTATCCATCTATCTACCTGTTTTTTGGAACAATTAATTTTTAAAAACCCCAAATGATATTTTCATTTTTCTATTGTTATTAAGAAACCAAAAAGTAATACTGGAGATACTTAGTTATCTTTCAAACTTGTTTAGTACATCTCAAAACTATGCTCACAATGCCACCAAAGAGTAACGCTTAACTCAAACTGCTTTACTTTTTTTAATACAGCAGGTGCCCGCAAATGACAGCAAGTATCAGGTCGATCTTTCATTGAAAACTAACTGTTTAGTCATCATCGAACTGAAACTCTTTCATATTTCATTGCGTATGGTTTTACTCTTACTGAGTGATACATGGTTTCTAATGAAATAAAGACAGAATGTTCAAATGATCTTGGGATATATTGTCATGAATCATGCATAACTGAAGTAAAAGGCAACAGTGCTTTTGTTGCAGTTCATTCCTGATCATCAACTATTCATTAGAGGGTTGAGCTATCAGTCTTTTGACGCTGGCTAAGAAATCTAGGATCAACAGATATGAAGATAAACCTGACGAGAGCTTATGAATATGCAGCCGATTGGTTTTATTTTATTTGAATATCGAGGACAGATAACGGTGATCGCTGACAAAATTGATCTTGACTTTTCTCACATTTGTTCAAGTACGAAGGACGGGCTAACGTTTAGCTGTATCATAAAATTTCATGGAAAAAAGCATTCTAAAATACGTGGGAGTCAACAGGAGTCTGGGTGTCTTTCAAGAGCTTCTCATTTTATTATTAGTATTATATTTCAAAGCTTTAGCGTTTTTTAACATTGTTTAATCTTACTTTCCTACTTTTGCCTGCATTACTTCTACCTCGAAACATTTTGTCAAATATAATGAGCAATATCAATAACGCTGGATTTAAAATAAAGAAAACCGCCCCTGAAATCTTATATAAAGTAATTTGTACAGTAATCATTTTTTAAAAATACATTTATTATCATTTTCATTTCAAATAAATTCAGCCTATTTCTAACCAACACATCTTTTGGATTGACGAATATGCATTACCTTTGCCTTTTTTCTCACTTTAAAATTAATCAATAAGTTAACGTGAATCACTGTGAACAGATACTTACTATTTATATTTAATTTTTTTCTTTCTATAGTTTCCTATCATATGGTAGAGTCATGACTATGAATCTAAAAGCTTATTCGTATTGCCGGTAAGGATAATATACTTAGTCATTTTCGGAATTTATTTTTCATTTAATCTATTTCCATCAGATATGGTCCTTTCCTCATCATTAATTGAACCCTTAATAGATTAAAATCTCATTTTCTGATTCTGATTCTGATTCTGATTCTGATTCTGATTCTGATTCTGATTCTGATTCTGATTCTGATTCTGATTCTGATTCTGATTCTGATTCTGATTCTGATTCTGATTCTGATTCTGATTCTGATTCTGATTCTGATTCTGATTCTGATTCTGATTCTGATTCTGATTCTGATTCTGATTCTGATTCTGATTCTGATTCTGATTCTGATTCTGATTCTGATTCTGATTCTGGAGGTAGGATATAATTGGAGGCATGATTCAATTTTGCTTAACATTTACAAAACAATGAAATTACAACGGTTAGAAACTACGTATCTTAAAATTATTATTATTATTTATTATTATTTATTATTATTATTATTAGTTACGACGTGGTTGGAGCGCAGTTTGAAAGAGTTTGGCATCCCTGATGTCTTGGGTGGACTCCAAACATCTACCATCATTGGAACCACCAACATATTGAGGAAGGTGCTTAACCTCTAAAGCTACTGGTCGGTAGCCGGGGTTACGTTTTCTCGTCTGGCAGGTGAATACCATCTCCCTGTGCGATCTGTCATGCTAGATATGAACTTTGTTATTTATGTTGTCACCGGCTTCAAAACGTACCTTCTGGAAAGTCGATATACTTTGCGACACAAATTAGCATTACAGTTTTTAGCAGAAGCTCTTAAATCTCTTGAAGGCTGTGCAAAATACGCTGATATCTGTGGATTCTTATCACCATGCATTATAACTCGAGATGCCTCGAGGCCTGATTTGCTCTTGGTTTCTCAACAAAAAACAGTCATACATACCTGGATAAAAATGCTTCTCGCAAGTATAAAAAATATCGTTCTTTGATTCGTGATTTACATTCCAGCTTTTCAAAAGTTATTTTCGTAAATCTCTGCATGAGCTCTTTAGGTATATTCGGTCAATCTTGTATTACTTTTAGTGAGATGTGTAAAGCTTTGAACATGGACAACAAACACGAACGCTTTCTTTCAACCAAACTTTCCAATATAATCATTCCCACCATATACTACATATTCTGTCGTAGAAATCAACCATGGACCAACCCTGAACTATTGTCGTTTTATTAATTTTGTTAGTAAAATATTTAATTTTGTTAAATTGTTAAGCCAATGCAAACTACCTTGATTAGTGAGGTTTGTAACTGTATGTGTTCAGGTGAAAAAATTAAACGTTTCTATTATTATTATCGAGTGGTTACACATCATCTAGTGATGGATGGGTGAAAACCCCACATTCAGCGCCCAGCAACAAGCCAGGTAAGCTGAATGCAGGCACATGTACTGTAGCCACAAGAGTGAGATAAATAGAAAGCCAAAATTAAAATGGCAACATCACTTTAATCGTGCAAGTGCCACCCCACAATCATTGAGGAAAGGCACATTGCTGAAGCAGTTGTTATTGTATAACAACAACTCATGACTACAGCACTCCCCACTCCTGGCCTGATAGTTGACAATACATAGAAGGATATCTTAGTTCTAGTACTAAATCTGGTATTGCAGCATTGAATTCAGACTGGATATTTGTTATTGTCCTGTTCCATCATTATCATCATTATTATTATTATTATTATTATCATTATTACTATTAATATTATTTGTAGCAGCAGCAACATAGTAGTAGTAGTAGTAGTAGTAGTAGTAGTAGTAGTAATAATAATAATAATAGTGTTGACAGTATTAGTATAATTATCGATATCTTGATTTATGTCTTAAGCTAAGAATATGCTATAACTGATGGAAATATTTTCTATAAACAGAGTGAGCAACACTCGAATTGTCCTTTTCTATTTTATTTTACTTCTGATATTGTTATTATTAAACGATAACATGCTTCCTCGTGTAAATAAAATTGCTTTGTATTTTGTTGCTAATCTTATTACTTTATCAAACGTCTTTTCATAACCAAATATAAATACCTGCCAGAGTCAGTGTGAAGTTTTTTCTCCTTTTTTTCTTTGGTTCTTTCGCCATAATGGAAAATTTAAAGCCACTTTAACCTTGAGGAGTACTTTTCTAAAAACATATACAAACGCAACAGTGATAATGAGGCGCTGTACTTCCAGGGATGTGGCTGGGATTCAAACCACGAACTTCGTGCATGGTAACCTATTGATTTAACCACTCGGCTACTATTAAAAAAAATTTCACTGAGGTTAGGGTTTCAAATTCTAGGCCTTAAAACTTCATAGACCAGGACACAAAACAGTTTTTTCCTGTCTTTATTATTTTCTTCATCATTGTGTGGTTAATATCTCTTATAGACATACAACGGCGCACCAAGACTCAAAGTAAAAAAAAAAGTAAATAAAAGATGTCCGTTTTTTCTTGATATTGCTTGAAGCAATCATTATCCTATGTTTTTGTATTTTTTATTTTGTTTTGTTTTGGGGGGGGGGGGGGGTTTTTNTTCATAACCAAATATAAATACCTGCCAGAGTCAGTGTGAAGTTTTTTCTCCTTTTTTTCTTTGGTTCTTTCGCCATAATGGAAAATTTAAAGCCACTTTAACCTTGAGGAGTACTTTTCTAAAAACATATACAAACGCAACAGTGATAATGAGGCGCTGTACTTCCAGGGATGTGGCTGGGATTCAAACCACGAACTTCGTGCATGGTAACCTATTGATTTAACCACTCGGCTACTATTAAAAAAAATTTCACTGAGGTTAGGGTTTCAAATTCTAGGCCTTAAAACTTCATAGACCAGGACACAAAACAGTTTTTTCCTGTCTTTATTATTTTCTTCATCATTGTGTGGTTAATATCTCTTATAGACATAAAACGGCGCACCAAGACTCAAAGTAAAAAAAAAAGTAAATAAAAGATGTCCGTTTTTTCTTGATATTGCTTGAAGCAATCATTATCCTATGTTTTTGTATTTTTTATTTTGTTTTGTTTTGGGGGGGTTTTTTTGTCATCTCATTGTTCTATGGGTTTACGGGTTTGAGTTTCCTTTTTTATGCTTTTCAATAGCTAATAGCTCAAAGGAACTGCTTTACTTTCAATAATGAGAAAAAAATATTTGGAGTAAAAAAATTTGCTTGATAATGTATGTGGCAGTAGGCTGACATTTAAAGAACTTTAGCTATTCTCAGTTTTAATGAGGTGATTGGGTCTATTCAAAAATCTTTGTGACTTAAATTTGGCAATTATTACTGACAAGACTTTTCACATTTCCGAAGCTATCGAAATGTTAGATAGAGGAAATAGAAGTACTTTTGTTTTTTTAATGTAAATGGAATATTACAGAAGGAACCAAAACATTCATTATTAATTAGAAGTGATCTTAAAGATAGCTCTCTAGATTTTTGTTATTTAATCTATGTACTGTTTTTCAGAGGACCTATCGTGCTGCCAAAAGTACTCTGTTTTGTAATCAATAAAGTAAAACTTGTCATTTTGTTTGTATTAACTGAACTGACCACTTTTACTTAATACATTTACCCCCACCCCCCACCCACCCCCAAAAAAGAAAGAAAGAAACAAAGTTGTAGGACTGCTACTTTTAATTTTGTCAACATATTTTTTCTTTATTTCCGCAATTAAGCTTCTCGTTCGCAACGTTTTACTGGAAAAATTGTCTACTTACCAGGAATAGCTAGTTACTTCCTACATGCATTTAGTCTAGACCTTTAACTCCCCTTTTGATGTTTGTTGTATCTATCAGCTAAAAGATGGTCACGCTTACCCGTAATAGCGAGTGTGCAAGGAACCTTCATTAAATAGTGTGCTTTTTAAGTAGAATAGTGACTTGGTTATTTTGTTTTGGTTTTCAATTTTTTCGATATCTTACATGTTGTTTTGGATTTTTATAAGCTCAGGCTCATTCTATTGGTTGATAAGTTTGTCCTTTAAAGATATTTAATTAATTTTTCTATTAGCTTCATCCACGTGAAAACGAGGAAAAAGTTCAAGGAAATTGGATAGGTACATCAGAAGTTTCAAATTTTAGTAACACATTTTTCTTGTTGTAGGGTTGAATATCTCATCTACTTAGCTTTTCCATAAAAAATTATCTTATTATTGTGCAAAGCATCATACTACATTGCATTGTTTGTGGGTTTTGGCTTTTCTAACTTTCCTTAGGAAAATCAAAGTTCTAATATTGAATTAAAACATTCGCATGGAACATCCCTCAACGAATAAATTACATAAAATACTCAGAAAAAAAAGTTGTGGTTTTAGGTCTTTCTAAACTGGTTTAAACAAGCGTAAGTGATTCCTACCCAACTATTTTTATTCTGTCTGCTGTAGGAGTTGCTATTCTAACTTAATCAACTTTTAAACTCAGCCTTTTTCTTTATTGGGTCATTCTTTTCCCAGTTTCTTACAAAAATAATTTCCTTTAATTTACTCTTTTAGGGTTCAATCTACCTTGCAGCAACAACTTTTTCTGTAACCCATTTCAGTTTCAAGAAAAAAAAGAAGACAAGGAAAATCATGGATTATTTTGAAATATAAGTAGAGAGAATAAGGCTAAGGTCAATGGAACAGGACACAGTTCTCTTGTGATGACAATAGTCATGTCTTATGAATAAAGATACAAGGATAACCCTAAGATCCCTTAAACTAAAATTTTATTTTAAAAATGTATGTACTGCAGGAAAAATTTTGAAGAAACCAAAATAAAGAAGCTTTCTTTCGGAGACTCGGACCATAGATGTTGACTTTTTTTGCCATCTGTGAAGGAAGTAAAATTTATATGCTGCAGCCTCAGACATTTATAATTTATGGCTTTTAATTTTTTTATTGTTTCTTGTTTTTTTAAAGGAATATTACAGTATTTTTATTTTAAAGAATTTCTAAAAGATTTTGAAAGTAGCAAGAATAACAAGTCATTATGCTTTAAGGCAACGTCCACCGACCTTTCAATGACGTCTATGTCATGGTTTGATTTATATCGGTAATAGACATATTGGAAGTAGAATAATATAACTTTTCTTTAACGTTACCACATACAAGGAAACAGACCTTTTATTGTTGGTTTTGTCAAATATACGTTGTCAGTGCATTTTCTGTAAACATCCTTATTTTGGCCATTTGTTTTCAAAATTATTCCAAACAAGAGAAGAACACTTATGTCTAGTTGAAATATAGCTATTGGTTTAATGGTCCAGAACAGGCTATATTTTATGATATGATGACTCTACATTCTCTGAAAGTAGGAAAAATGTAGAACATAAGGAAAAACAACTGAAAGAATATCAATATAAAAATATTTGTTTACGCACATAGATCTTTGTTTTGTTTTTCTTATAGTTAATGTAGAAGTAAATTTTTCTATATGCATTTACAAGATTTCATAAAAGAGAAATAAGATGTGATTAGAGTATTCTTTTCTTTGGCTTTTATTATAATTATTTACATCAATTAATCCAGCATTGGGGTCCTTAAAATATGAAGTTATGCTTACTAAGGATGAAACCCATTTCGTAGAACTAGGTGCGAACTTTTAAATAAGCATAGAATTCAATATAACTTGCCAGAAAAGCTTGTCGATGAGTCCCTTTACAATTAAAAGAAGCTAACAAAAAGCCCTGAAAGCTATTGACAATGGAATGAGGTCACTCCAGATACATAAATTATAATTTTAGTGCCTTTACTTTATATACAACAAAGCCATTTGCAAACATTTATGAGATAATTCATTGCATTGATAATTGAATAAATATCGACTTATAACGTCATAATGACAAGCACTTCTAGGAAGATCTTATCCCTTGTTTACAACAGAAATAGTTGCGCCGGATTGGATAATGTTCATACAAAGATTAATGCACAGCTCATCACTACGAAAACCTGATGGTGTTTGGCAGGTTTTGCAGTATCTTAAATATCTGTGTACTAGACAAGATTCGGCATCATATCTTCTGTACTTATAAAAGCGAAATCTCATGCTGATCAATTTAGCCCACTTTCATCGTATGGTCTGCTCCATGTGGAACAACTTGTGAAGATCCATCGCTCATGCCCAGGCCACTCCACATTCCATTAGATAAAGTTGTGTAACTTGATCCCCCTGCATAGCCAGCTTGAGGCTGTCTCGTCTGCCCATGACCGATCATTTGACTTGAGCTTGAATCATTAAATGAAGTTATCGAACCTTGATGATATGGCCAGGAGTTGTTCACTGTTCCATTTTGATAAGATGTTGGTGTTCCAGGACTTAATGAGCAAGCGCTATAAGGCGAAGTATTAGCCATTGGTGATGTTTCGCCGTTCATCATTTGGCTTGGATCACTTGGATACATCGAGTTGTTGTTATTATTATATGGTGTTGTCAGCGTTTGGTAAGTGCTATAGTCAGGGGACATTTGGCTTGAAGACAAAGTTTGACCAACAGAGCTACTAAACTGGTAGGGCTGTTTGAGTCTTGCACTTTGCTTTGCCCCTGATTGTGTGGATCCAGACATTTTTGTAAAATGAGTCATTTTTCCACCAAGGCTTTGTGGGTACATTTGCTTTGGAAATATTGACCTTAAAAGGTAAAAAAAAACACCAGAAAATATAATTAAATTTTATGAAGATTTTAAAGGACGTGAAGAGTATTAACAAGAGTAAAGTGTATTTAAAACAATTTTTTGTAATAACAATTCCACGTTTATTGCTCTTATATTGCTCTCATTTTGCTTTTCTGTTATTATTTCAATCATTTAATTTGTTCCACTCTACTTTATAGTTCCATTCTACATTCTTGATACGTCAAATTATTGCCATAATTTAGTAGCATCATTTCTACTGTTATAGCTAATGATACATATACACATGTATACTTAGGAGCAAAGGGCTAGCTCTGAAATTTTGCTTGAGCTTTATTTATATGATACATCACTTTATTAATCTCTTTATCTTTAAACTTCGTATCTACTTGTGGTAACACTATAAACAGTATTTTCGTTGTTTCACAGAGTACAATATAGTTTTGATATATGAACTGTTGATATATCCCCAATTCCTCTTCTACGCAATTTCAGTATATTGAAAGGAATAGACATCAATTCAAATGTAGAAATATTTTAATAAATTCTACAACTATTAAATTTAAATGCCATGTATTTTGCTAGTATTTTTAAAGCCAGTGTTCATGAAAAACATTTTCTCTGTCTTGGTATAATATTCTTGAAATATTCACCAATAAATAAATTTATTGCAGACATCATGATGTAAAGGGAGAGTTTTGATCTGCCGCTGATCGAGATCAAAGCCAATATACTGCAAGTATAAAGAAATGCTAAATAGCGGTTCCGTGTCTTGTCGGTAAAGGATAAAGAAAGTGAATATAAAGAGACAAGGGTGTTTTGGCAGGAACATTAACCCGTCAACTTGAAGGATTTCATTTCTTTCTGAAAATAATCTTGTAGAAGTCTCCGCTTAATTAATCGGACTAAGTATTATCAGATTTAATGCAAAGCGGAGATTGCACCAAGGTAGGGTCTGGCGATTGTTGATGCATAAACTTAACATGAACTGCGGTGGAAATGGTACTTGCAGGTTTTTCATTTATGGTAAACGTATTTCTGTAATGAAAATGAAAACAGAATACCTCAAAAATCACATCAGAGTACAAAAAGAAAACCGCATTTGTGAAATACGGAAAGGAGGTTTAGCCTAACCTAGCAACAGAAATTCCCCCACAGAGTTAACATGGTTTGTCTTCATGTTCAATGCTGACTTTGTAATAGCCTACATTTGCTAGTGACCGGTATGTCAAATTCATTTTTTTTTCAAAATTTATAAGGAATTCATCAAAAGTTCTTTATTATTTTAGTCGGTATAATCAATTCATTGAACTAATTCAACATAAAATCCGATTCACAGTATTCTCTCCGAAAACAGGTTTTGATTAATCAAGTTTTTAAATGTTATCCATCTGACATGCGATTTCCAGCTTTCAAAAACAGAATTTCCCTTAGCAACAATTTGAACATCTTGAATAGACTAGATTGTTTCTTAGCAAATGACTAAAAAAGGGATAAAAACTTGGGCTAGAGTTTTAAATGTTTTTGAAAACGTAATTTCTAATTTAAAGATTACTTGAAGCCATAGTCTTCCGCCGTGATCTTGATCTTATGCTTTACTTATCTGTTTGTTTTATGTATTGACTAACAGTAAGTGTTAAATTAAGCATCCTTTGGTTCCATGCTATGAACATTGTCGTAACCAATATATACCTTCTTCAAATGGCATCAGGAAACTATTTCTCTTTACTAGAATAAAGCTAAGATTCTACCGCAGAGGTGGTATTAACAATTTTGTCTTAACACAAACGGCAGGTGATAGCTGGAATATCCAAATGGTTAAGACAGATGTTGTTACATTTCAGAAAATAACAAGAAACTTGAAAGGCGAAATTAGGGGTGATGCAATTTGGTAGAATCCGGAATAAAAGAATTATTCATTGAAATTATAAATAGTACAGTAGAAGAAGGCAAATAAATAATATTTCCTATCCTGAAAGATCCCCTGGAAAATACGTGCACCTCTTAACATACACTGGAGAAAAACACTGGAGAAAAACTAAAAAAAAACTTAGAGAACATTTTAACTGATGGAGGAATTAAAGTTTGAACTGTCAAAAATAAATTTATTTCGAGCTAGGAAAAACCTGGTCGGTTGAAAATAAAGGAATAAAATGTTAACTATAATATCTAAAAAATGATGAATGTATCATATACAAAGCCTTTATTTTTTTATATTTTTATTCTTTGTCTTATCTACTTATCAAAACGTCTTTATTAAATTTAAAAAGTTAAAAATTCCTATTCTATTATGATGGATTAAGGCTTTATATTTTCGTTTATGGTGACAAAGATACCTAATTTACTCCTTTTTCCCTGACTTCCCATTAAATTTGTTTTCAGGGGCATTGAAAGGTTGGGACTTGGAATTTGTCCTTAGAATTTATTAATATTATCTCCAAGTTAGCAAGATAGAAAGCAATCTTTTCACACAATGCATTTCAATTTATTCTATTTTTTGTTCAATTCGTATAGGTAGAGTTTGATAAATTAGTTCCCCTGTAATAGTGATCGAAAATATACGTGTATTGATATCAAAATAAGAAACTACAGAAGAATGTTGAAATTCAGGAAGAAGCTCAGAAAAGCCAATAAACAGTTGCAAAAATGAAAGGGGTGACATCTTAATGTAACTGGATGCTCAGGATACTAAATTGAAATTATGTGGATCATTTTATCAGAAATAGAAACACATTGCCCAGACAGTTTACAAAAGAAACAAAGGAAAATCTAAACCAACTTAATCAGGATTTGAACTTAGGAAGAATTAGCAAAATTGACAAACCTAATAAAAATCATAGAGGATGACACGAATGTGTCTAAGTGACAAAAATGGTTAGCAAATCACAGAAAGACACATTGCTTTTGTAAAGCAATATTTATCTTCTCCGTAAATGTGCAGAAATGCATAATGGGACATTTTTATTGTCCACCAAAAGACATATATGTAACTTAATTGTCAAGTATAAGAAAAGGATTCTTTTTCGTCAACACAATTATTTAAAGTTTTGGTCTATTTTAATGTATCTCACAATTTCAAACACATGCATATATTTAAACAAAAATGTTTCGTCAATAAACATTTGGAAAGTCCTCAATAACAACTTGTGACTTCTTAACATAAACCACTGATCTAGCTTTACAAGAAGTGCTACTGTATTAAAGCAAGTGTGAAAGAAAGTCATTAAAACAGCAAATATCCAGGCTTTATGCCTGACTTGAAGCTTGAAAGAGAAACGCAGACTCTCTCAGATTTTCAGATCTCAGATCTCTTTATCAGACTAGGTTAACCAATGTATGGGTACCCATAGATAAACCAGTATTCTCGTCTAAAGCTATTTTTCATTGCATTTTTATATTTCTTATTTTCCTTTACTTTTTACCTTTTTCCTCTGTCAGTTAAAAATTTGAATCACAGTCTAAAATTCTGGTTTTACTTTATAACACCTAATTTTTCCATAGGTTCAAATATATTATTTAGCTTGTTCTAATACACCACACTCTTTCAAGTGTTTTCCACAAATACTCATTATTGTTCACACCACCTGTGCCTGAAACTATATGTTTTCAAAATTTTTAGTGAGTAGGCTATTTTTTTTATTACGTGAACACAAAGTTATGAATTAAATTTGTATCCTGTTTCTGTTTTTGAATAGAAATAAAAGAAAAGTTTTTGAAATTTTCAAAATCATTTGAAAACTCAGATAGTCATTTATGATACTGATAAAGTTACAATTTAATATAAAACGTCTTCTCACTATTTCAACCTAGAGTGGTTGATTACTCTGTTAAATTACAGTTAAGTAATGTGGGAATTTTTTTCTTTAGTAAATCTTACCAATGTTATCCTGGTTTTAATAATAATCTTGAAATTCTCTACTTGATACTTAGATAGCTTTAGCTTTCAAATATCCATACATTTTCTTTTTGAAATTTATCATAAGGAAGTGGCTCCATTCTTCACTGCATTTACCTGTAGATGCATTAGTACTTTTAAAACTATCCCCTCGTCCCTATTTTATCAATTAACATTTCATTGAGTATTGTGTTGTGTAAAATCTGTCAGTACGTTTTTCCCTTGTGTAGAGTGACACCTTTACTTGGTGATAGTGCACAAAAATATACCTTTAATTCATCTATGATTGTATTTTTCTTAAGACCTCACTTTGTTATTCATTCTGGCGCAAAACTATATCATCAACAACAAGTTTTGTTTTCTTTTCTCCTATTTCCATTAGTGCTTCAAATTCCAACACTTTATTTTAAGGCTGCATAACATTACTTTCTATAATTTTGCTTCTTTTTATTTAATTTTTATTTGGTTTCATTTAACAATCCAGAATTTGAAAATAAAGTAATGATTTATTATTCTTACTACAATAATTTCACAAAAATGTAATAATCAGAAATTTATTAACACAGAATCTGTTCTGTAATTTTTGTAAGCAAATTTAGAAGAGATATTCATTTACAGCAAAGAAATTAATTAAAAACAGTAGATTTTAGAGTAAACAAAAGGAAATCAGATGTACAAAGTCACGCAACCACGGAAAGATTGAGTTTAACAGAAGACCACATACATAAATTTATATACACATATTTCTGTACAAAATGAATTTTAATAAGATTACAAGAAAGTAGACCGTTTGAAGGTAGATTCATACACACATACATATACACACATACACGCATACACACATTCATAAATACATAGATACGTAAATAAATATAACATTGATACTCGTGAAACAGAGGCAATCTATATATTCTCAGAAGATGAGGTGTTTATCATAAACCCAAGAGGATTCTAGCACCAAATAGGCTCTTGAGGTTCAAATGCACAAACCAAAATTTAGATTACTATTACTATTACTTTTACTATTACTATTACTATTACTATTACTATTACTATTACTATTACTATTACTATTACTATTACTATTACTATTACTATTACTATTACTATTACTATTACTATTACTATTACTATTACTATTACTATTACTATTACTATTACTATTACTATTACTATTACTATTACTATTACTATTACTATTACTATTACTATTACTATTACTATTACTATTCCTATTACTATTATTATTCCTATTACTATTACTATTACTTGTCCTTTAACTATTACTATTACTATTACTATTACTATTACTATTACTATTACTATTACTAATTGCTATTTCTATTCCTCATCATCATTTATAGCTAAATTGTTAATTTTAACTTTTGTAATTTGGTTCATCTGCAGTAATATATTTTTACTATTTTTGCTTTAATATGAGACTTAATATATTTAACTTGTGTACTTTGTGAATACTGTAATGATAAATTTTTGAGGGTATTAGAGTTTAATTTTTATTTCATTAAAACAGTTCTCTTTTAACTCTATCAAGTTTAAGAGAAGGTACTTTCCAGTGAGCTCTGCTAAGTAAAATTTGCTTTCAATGAACCACTGAAAATTATTATCAGTCTTTGCTGGTGGAGATATTTTAATAGTATTACTTGTTGTCATATTTTTACAGTCGCGCTGTTTTCTCACATATTTATAATTTATCTATTTAATATGAATTCATTAAGCTGGACAATTGTTTACTGCTTTCTCTAGCAGATTTTTAATCTTCTTAAGAAAAACGATTTGCTGAGCTTTACATAGCATTTCACCTTTTGTTCATTTTTAATTTTCACACTTGATGAATTACAGGCCATGTATATAGTAGATTATTTTCCTTGGCAAAGAAAAAATCAGTTAAAATTAATAAAATATCAGAATATGTTTTAGTTTAATAATGAAATTCAATATCTGGTGTGTTCTTTGAAGACAAGGATTGGGATTAACCGTTACCAGTCTATGCATTATTTGCAGAGGTATATGAATTCAAGAGTGATCCAAAATATCAAGAAAGACCCGCTGGCCATTTTAACTACCGATACAATTGTTCCAGTACTCAACGGACAACTTGTGTAGAGTATTAAATATGAATATATCCAACACACAATACAATACAAAAAATTACTTTACATTTTACTTAATTATATTTTTGTTTCCATTCTAATAATTTGTAAAGTTATTGTTGGTAAAATTGCCTATAATCTTTATTTTCTGTACATATTACTGAAGAAATGTAGTGAAGCATTATTTTATTTTTGATAAAAAAGGGAAATAATGTTTGAATGATGAAGATATTTGGTTAAAATACATAATTCAGATCTGAACTTCGAAGAGTTGGACTATTTTTATCACCTATGGATATTTAACCTGTTATTCTGTCAACTGCCCAGTAACAATTGTTATCGGCCAAAATTTACCGTGTTCAATGAAATCCTGTCGGAATTCTTTATTGTTGCTCAGCGTACTAACGCAGGAATTAAGGCATAGCCCTTGAAATATTTTGTTTATGTCCCGAACAAAAATTATTTATTTATGTGTAGCAAGGGGTTTCAAATCCTGTAAATTTCTCCAAGATCTAAATCATTTAACACAAAATCACATTATGGTTCCACCAAGAGTTTTTAAATAGCCAGTAAGATATTCAAGCATGCCACTTTTACTTTTCAATTTTATGTTCTAACATAGTTCGGGATGGAGCAACAAGAAATTATGAAAATTGCAGATGCAGGCTGAAGACCACTTCTTAGCAACTTTTATTTCCTCTTCATATTATTGGTGCATCGTAACGTTAGTATAACTCTTTCTATAAATGTAATGATTCTTATTGTTTTCTTTCCACTGAAATTCTATGCCTTTCAGAAATATACTGAAAAGCTACTAGACGACTACTATTCATTTTGTCGCTGTACAGCTCGTAACAAAACATTGTAGCCTGCAAGCTGTCACTTTGTTCATATTATAACTATACATTCGTGACATGATTGTACCTCATCAAGAAAACAAAAAGGACTTCAGCTGTTCTGTTATTGTTTCATTCTTTGCATCAATCTCAGCTTCACACATAAACACGCTTCTCCTTCGTTATAGGGATTTAATTAACAAAAGTTCTGCCCTTTGCTAAATAATTTCCAGTGAATGGGTGAGGCACAAAAAAATTTAACCACTAGACCGTCCATTTTTAAATTTTTTTTTCTTTAACTATTCAAAATGTACAGCAATGACACTCCCAACAGCTTGTTGGTATTAGTTACTACCAACTCATTTTTTCTTTCCACATTTATGATGTGTGAGAATAGCCTAGCGTATAAAGTGGCAAAGAAATTATATTAGATATGTCTGCCTTACATTGTCAGTTGATAATTAAAACATAGACGTACGAATCCAAAGGATGGAGAAATCCTGGTGGCTACTGGTATAACCAGGTGTATAACTTACATTATAAAAATTCAGGAGTATAAAATAAATAATATATTTTACGGATGAACTCTTATTGACTGTCGAATAAAGTATATAAGTTCTAAATGTTTAGGATCTGGAAACAACTCACAATTCGAGATCTAGTAAAGACAAGAATTTCTACCAGTAAAATACAACTTCTTTAATCAACATTTGCTATCCTTTTTTCGTTTCTTTCATCCTAGACAAAGCTGCTGGTCACTTCAATGCAGAGGGTAATTCCGCTCTTCAACCCCCCTCCCCCTCCCGCGCGCGCGGTCCTTATTTTAAATCTTTGACTTCTTATTTCTGTAAATTTTATTCCTTTCCCGGCTCTACCTTCAAAAACATGTATATACGTAAAGTAGTATTACCATTTTTAGTAGAGAAATGAATTCGTCGCAGTACGTCCAGGGAGGAAGGTCACTGAGGGCCCCACCAGGAACTTCTAGCAATGTAACTTGTTGATGCAAACACTCGGTCACTATTCCAGAAGCAAAAAATTTAGTTTTATCACTCCAAAGCTGTTTCCCTCTTCATGTAGATTTAAAAAGACTAGGTAATGTTTAGGATGGCGGTAAAATTTTCTTTTCTGCTCAAACTATTAACAATCTATCTTATTATTTGAAAGTAAAGACCATTTTATAGTTATTTTGCCAAGCTGTCTTATTTTGCTGATGCCAAAATTGAGTAAGTTTACTTACCACATCTCACACTTAAGTAATAAGTAACATTAACGACCTCACTCTTACTTTATCCTCCTGCTGTATGAACGCTGAAAACTGTTTTTATCTGTCTGACTTTTTTCGTAATCTAAACAACCCAAGGAAATTCTTTGTCATACTTAAACTTTGTCTTTTTTCTTTGCTGTTTGCTGGTTGTATATTTAACCAGACATTTCCAGTTCCATAAAATGAGGATTCAAAATCAATATTTACTTCACTTATTTAATTCAACTGCTGGTCAACATTTATTATACCACCCAACCCAATACATAATATACTGTTCCACTAACACTAAAGAATAAAGTCAAAAAAAAGAAACAGAAACTATAAAAAATTATATTTCTTATGAAGGATAAGGAAGCTGATAAATAGAAAGGTATAGAAAATTAGGATGATGGAAAAAGTGGTTAACTTCTCCTTCCCGAGAAGCACTTGTTTTGTAAAACATACATCTAGAAACTACATATATTTTAATGATGCGAATTGAAAGAAAATAGGGTGAGACAATGAATGATATCTCTAAGCCCCGTTTAAAAGTGAGGTATTTGGGAATTTATCGAGCCTTTTCGGCTCCAATCAGTGACGGTTAAATGGTCAGATGCTTAACTAAAGCTTATATCGTCATTGTTGATTAAAAACAGAAAATATTTTTACAAGCAACTGTAAAAAGATTTCCACCATCGACAGAAACAAGCATATTGTTCATATATAGATATGGATAAATAGAAAGATAGATAGATAAATGGATAGATAAGTGGATAAATGGATGGGTAGATAGATAGATAGATATATAGATATATAGATAGATAGATAGATAGATAGATAGATAGATAGATAGATAGATAAATAGATAGATAGATAGATAGATAGATAGATGGAGATAGATGGATAGATAGATAGATAGATAGATAGATAGATAGATAAATAAATAGATAGACAGACAGATTGATATAAATATAGATAAAGATTTATAAGTAATTTTAATTATTATTATTGTTGTTGTTGTTTTTCTCACTGTTAATATCTATTAACTTTACAGCAAGGATAAAAAGACACAATTGATTGATTTCAAATTTCTTACTAAAAACAGTCAGCCTATACGTAATACAAAGTGGACATCGCTTGCAGGAAGCAACTTGAACAATATTCTCTAGTTTTCCTGGTGGCCTAATGACGCCAACACCATTCTCCTGGTAATTTTCTCATGAAATTCAAGCTTACGCCACATGAGGTACTCGCAGCAACAGCACACAGAAAGTTGTGTTGATGTTGTTGATGTTGATGTTGTTGGTGTTTATGTGTTGTTTTAGATTAAACGAATGTGGTGATGTTGCCATATAAATGCATTTTAATACCACAGAGGTATAAAGAAGTGAAAATAGTTGTGTACCTAACTGGATTCGAACTAGTGGCTTTGGCTACAGGCTCTTACCCAGCTCATTTTTACAAGTAAGTCGCATCTTTGCTTTAGACTTAAACAGACTATAGATTTTCCTTTCCCGGCAGGAACAACTGATCTCAAGAAACATTGAGGCCAAGGAAATGTTGAAATATCACACAGCAGCCATGGAAGTGCCAAATAACAGCAGCTAATAGCTAATACTAAATGAATGATGGCCTTAATTTTTTAATAATGACAGTTAGATATCGTTTCAAAGGAAAAGTAATAAATTAACTTTAATGTACTTGACACTTTCCTCTTTTCATCAATTTCTTTGAATATCAGCTAGAGGGTTAGTAAAGTACACTCTTGTTTAAAATTCAAAATATCCATTCTAACATGTATTGAATTTAGGTACGTCATTGTTTCTTTTAAGAAAGGCTATATTAACTAGTCAAAACTGGAAAGAATAAAAAAATCAATCTTCTTCGTACCTACAGAATTCCATTTCATTACTATCATTTTACACATCAATTTTATTGCCCAAGTCTCCGGTTACGAAATCAGATTTATTCTTATTTCTTATAAGCGAATTGGATTGCTTTCATGAAGACTTAATCTATGAGAAAAAGGGATCTAACAATCATTATTTTCCTATTTCAAGAATATGGTAGCCGCGATGTAACTTTTAACTGCTGTGAATTTTCTGTTGGTATTCTCACGCTTTGACAAACAATAGGATTTTGAATTTACTTTGTTCTCTTAGACGGCTACCTTTACCAGTTATTATTGTTTAATTTAGAATTATCAGACTATGTAATCAATTTGAAACTGATAGAAATAAAGGTGTATCCTTGATGGCACATAATTGCTGTCTTATTTAAAGTAGTTCTCCAAGTATGAGTAACAAAATTGGAGCGGAAATGAACGAGATGAGAGTTAAAGGGAAATGGATGGAAGAAATAAGTCACAACTGTATAAGAAATAAAAAGGCTGATACATTTTTCTAAAGAGAAAATGTTCAGAGAAGTTAGATGAAAAAGGCGTTAAGCGTTGACAGAGGGCAATATTTTACCGCGTCCACCCTGTTACCTTTTCCTGAACATGACCTACATGCCTATTTCAATATTCTTGACTCTAATCAAATAAAAATACAGCTTTCTTTAACCATTTGAAAAATAATACCTTTTATCAAATAATAAATGTCAAATAAAAATATTCTGAAATGCATGAATCGCTTCTATAGCAACTGTTGCTTTTCATTCAACGTGAATAACATACATAAGCAAGCTAATCAAACGAAATTGCTCTAAGTACCCATGGAACTTTAATTTTCTTTTGTTTCCAGTTTTATATTGTAAATGTGAATGAACATTGAATATATGAACACGGAAGGTCCTTTTTACAAACAGAAATTATAAAATTATAAAATGAAAATAAACTCGTAAGTATTCGAGCAGTGACCAGATTGTAAAATCGGTCTTTATTATCTCCCTTCCAAGTGTTCAATTGTTACAAATCTTAATAATATTTCAAAAGTAAAGGGGATATTAAACTTAAATGAGATAATCATTTTACCATAAAAGAAAATATCAAACCAGATGCTCATGCTCATGATTAAAAATTTTAAATTAAACCTAAGTACTCTCTCGGCCTGATATCCTATTATACCGTAAATTTATATTATTATTTATATATAAATATATATAAATATATATATGTAAACGTGTATTTAAAAAGTATCTTTATTTATATTTTCATATATGTATACCAAGAAGTAAAAGGCCTCCTTTCAGGTATATTTTATCACAAAGTGAAGTAATTAGAGCACTTTTCTGACGTTTGGTATTGTTATTTCTTTCTGTTTCGATGAGCAGTTTTGCGGTGTTTGATATCGTCTTCTCGACAACAAAAACCACTAACCCACAATTCAAACAATACGAGGTTGTTGGGCATTGTTGGTTTCCTCTCGCAACTCACATGGTGTCTTGTCGGTTTTATGTTAACAATGGAGTAGTGCTAATTTGAAATTTGAGAGCAGGTGGAACTGCTCCGGCAGGTGTGTGATTATTTTATTGCATTGTTCTTCAATACAAACTTAAAGTACAAGAAACAATTGGACTGATGGCTGAGTTGTGGCGTTCGATTTCTTTCTGACCTCCGGTTATGAATTCTTTGAGCTTAGCCAATTGTTTTTCTCAACACTCAATACTATTCCAGAGTATGGTTTAACAATGATCTAATTTTAATAACGACTTGCTATACAGTTTTATGTAGAGTAACAATTTTAATAGAAAGTGCCTGAAAGTAAAAATTAAATGCTTTGTTGATAGTGGACTATTTTCTCGAATATATCTATCATATCTTGTAAAAGTGGCTGTTTTATTCTCTCTTTTTTTGTTTTTGTTGTTGTCGTTGAGGCTTTTTTTGTCTATACTAGCAGTAGAGGGAGTTCTTTATAATTATTTGATTTTCAAAGTTTTTGAAGTCAATTTTCCTTCAAACAAGCATGTCTCTAAGCACATTTCTTATAGAATTAAGTAAATTTGAGAAAACAGTCAAAACAAGCTCCAGTAATTTTTTATGATCTTTTGTAGAGAAAGCTAGTCTCAAATAGAACGAAAATGTTTCCTTTAAAAATGGCTGGTGTTTTTTTTCTTGAGATCTTAAGGACTGTTAGTGGTGTCTGCCAAAGTTGGCCAGATTTATTGCGGACAAGAGAAACATAGAAACATATCATTGTTAGGCATCTTTCTTTGGCTTTGTAAACAACAAACTAGCTAAATCCAGATCTACTATATTTCAATACATTTCATGGCAATGGCTGGCTATGAACTATGAAAAAGGAAACCAAATCCCATGAAAATTAACAATTTTTACATCGATTTGAACTGCTGTTGGGTTCTCAGCAACGTTTTAAGTAATTTCTGTTTCTTATTTAAACTAGATAAGAATACTTTTTTTCACTTTCTGATATGAAAATGTAAGAGACGAAAAGAGAGAAGGTCAAATAAAATAAGTTGATTCTGTCATCTGGTAAACAAGATGTTTACCAGTGTTTATCAGTGTTTTATCAGTGAATGTTACAGTTGAATCAAAATTATTTGGATTCTAAACATTTTAGCCTTAGGGGATATTCTATTATTTAACGTTCGGAACCATTTGACCTATAAAAGCTTTTGTAATATTAATTTTTATTTCCAAGGCGATTTAGACCTCTGCATTATTAGCTCTAAAATATTTTGAACAATGATCTTTTCTCTATATCTTGTTAATAACATTTGATTTGCAAGGAGTAAATTGAATGACTGTCATATATTT
Organism: Morbakka virulenta; assembly: GCA_003991215.1. Classification (NCBI taxonomy): domain Eukaryota; kingdom Metazoa; phylum Cnidaria; class Cubozoa; order Carybdeida; family Carukiidae; genus Morbakka; species Morbakka virulenta. The sequence continues at coordinate 384,026 of RDPX01000222.1, forward strand.
TTGGAAAGTTCTGATGTTGCTGTATGTTTATTTGGGAGCAATATTTAAGAATATAACACAATAGGAGATCCATCATACTTGTGGATATCGTGTTGTTAGACTTTTCATCATATTCAAAGATTGAAGGTGACAAAACATCAGTGTTTTTCTAATATTTTAACCATCCTACTTTGCTGTGAAGAACTGTAGATTTTCTTTGAGTTACACTAAGAGGAAAGCCAAAACACTATAAATTATCAAGGTATCTATACCTTGTTAAGCATTTTGTCACGTTCCGATCTTGAGCAGTTTCAATTGTTTTGAAAGATGTCTTATCATAAAAAAATTTCAACAACTCTTCCAACTCAGAAGCAATATTTGCTTTAAAGAGCTGGTACTTTTGTTTTAAAGCGGCGCTTTGCTTTATGGGCGTTAAGACATGTAAACGTCGATCGTGACCATAGTCTGAAATGCAGCTGTCGTTCTTGTGTCGATAGTACAAAAATTGGTCGGAATTCCTTGATTGTCGTGACTCAAAAAGTTATCCTTTTCTTACTCCTTGCGTCGCAGAATAACTGCGGTTGAATGGGAGGGGGAATGAGGTTTTCATGCTTTGCTCAACTGGCTCATCAATGTTAGCCAATTTTCCATAAACAAAGACATTGTGGCTCCTGCAGACAACATGACTCTGATATAATAACTTTGGCGGTAATGAACAATTTTGCTGATTCAGGAATTTTGGCATATATGTTTTATTTCTGAGGAAGATGCAATTATCACGGGGAGACGTTAAAGCGCTTGGAAAAATATAAAATTTATGTCTTAAAAAGTGGTAAAAAAACTAAATCAAGAAATAATTTGATGTAGAAGCAATTTAACGCGGAAGTAAAATAAAAGTATTTCATATATCTATCACTAATATTTTTTCCGTTTTCAGAAACGCTTTACAAAGGTTAAACTTTTGTCATTATGCATCCCTGATTTGTACAAAGAAACAATATACGATCGAATCTCTCTTTACCAATAGAAAATTGAATTTAATACAATGATCTCCTTTTTCCCCATATTTGTCCAGCCATGCCATAAGTACTCATTTATGTGTAATGTCGAGTTAAATCAAAAATTTAATTTAACTAACAGTCTACATCTGTTTTAGCAAGGGCAGTCACTTCAAAAAAATCCTATGGCCTAGGATATAGATATAGATATAGATATAGATATAGATATAGATATAGATATAGATATAGATACAGATATAGATATAGATACAGATATAGATATAGATATAGATATAGATACAGATATAGATATAGATACAGATATAGATATAGATAAAGATATAGATATAGATATATATATATATATATATATGGAGAAAAATATAGATATAGATAAAGATATAGATATAGATATATATATAGATATGGATATAGATATAGATATGGATATAGATATGGATATAGATGTGGATATAGATATAGATATGGATATATATATAGATATGGATATAGATATAGATATTGATATAGATATAGATATAGATATGATATAGATTACTCTATATTAAAGATTAAAACAACCCTTAGTAGGAAAGCCAAATGTTGAATCTGAATTAATGGCTACAGAAATCATGGAAGTGCAAAACCCCTATATTTTACAAAAATATAGAGTATTAGGCTTAACTAGATAGTGACCAACTTAACCTTCACCGACGAAGTACAGATTTTTTTTTACTTTCTCAATATTTTTCTACATATGACGCATGCCTCAATAAATAGTTTCTATATTTTTTGTTGTTGTTTTATGGAAACGCAATAAATTATATTTTTAACTCATGCAACAATTTACTAAATCAGGCTTTATATACTTTTTGGGTTGAAATTTATCACCTCCTTATAGCAAAAATACTTTTAATTTACTAAGAAAATATCAAATTATCTGTAGTATAGAACAAATTGCGCTAAACTAGTTTTCCAATTAGGAAAGCACTATAAAAAAGTTGGGGTTTTTTCTCCATACAATTGGTATTTTGTTTCGGAAATATTAAACTGATGACAGAATATATTTTTTGAATATATATCATACATTCTAATATTTTTAACATTAAAAAAGAAAAATTAATTACATCGTACATAAGTTTCAAGGAAAGATTACAGCATGAAGTAAAACTAATAATGACAAATAAAACTTTATTAATAATGATAATTGTAGTGAACAGAAAGGTGAAGGTGGCAAGAAGAGCTATATGTAGTTAATGTCATTATTCTTTGACATCAACGATTCCTTAATATTCCTACAGGTAAGAGTACCTCGATTCTACAAGGTATATATTTGTAGCACAGGTGATATTTTTACACCTTCTACCCGATCCATTTTTGCCTCTCATTAACATGGTCGCCAGCAACTTATTTGTGATTAACCTTATGTCATCCTTCATTTTTTTAACAAAAGCTTTCTCTATTAGCATGTAATTTGTGTCTTCCTTCTTCTTTCCATACAGCCTGCCTATGTCATTGGCTGAAACACAGAAAATTTAAGAAATTTCTCTTTCCTAAACATCATTCTTAAAAATTCTATCAATTTACAACTGTAGACAGATTAAACACGAAAGAGGGTTGAGAATTATTAGTTGTTCCTTATTTTTTGACATAATTTGTGCCTTTTTAAAAATGGCAATTATGTTTCCAGTATATAATAGGGCACATATTACCTTTTCGATTACTTGTTTTAAGCTGAAACCTTGTGGAGTTCTTTTGCCTTAGCGGGTTCTCTCTGTCATCTGTTGGAATCTACATATTGTTGATTACTTTCAAGTCAATTACTGAGAATGCTAATGAGCTTTTCTATTTATAAACACATTTTGGTGCATTCCACGTAAAGGTTAAGTTGGCAGGTTGTTTTGTAATCCACCAAATATTTGTACCACTGGTATATAAAGCTGTAAATCATCGTTTTACAGTGACAAGCAAAGGTGTTTTTGTCTTTACATATATTGCTATCTATTTCAAATGTAAAATTTCCTCTTTTTAATTCTAGACTCCGTAATATTCCTTTAGCTCTCTGAATTTTATTTTTGTTGTTAAAAACAATTCCCATATATAAATTGTTCTCTGAATGTTCAGGTTATTAAAATGAATTCAGATGCTGATTATGGAGGTTAGATATACTTCATAGAAAAAAAAATTCTGACTAAAGGGTTATTATTTTATTGCTTTTCAATCATTTAATAGTGAAAATAATTTGAATGAATTTGCTTTATTTCTCTTTATCTATCTTATTGCCTTTCTCTATTTTTCATTTTACATCGCCATTCTTAGTTTTTTAACAAATTTCGTTATATACTTTTTCATTTCTAGTTTATTTGCTACCTGTTGGCAAAATAATTCTGCTAGAGCTTCTGAACAGAAAAGATAGTGCAAAACATTGTTATATTCTAATCATTTAGGCTATCAATAACAGATATAAGTACGGATGCTGTTTCTAACAGGTTTATTTTACAAGGCATTTTTACCTAAAAGATTTGCTTTATTGTTTACTTCATTCCACACTTACAAGTAATGTAATTCAAAGACTATTTTGAGAATTCCTACTGAGTGAAGGGCTGGGGTTTTTTTGTCATGACCCATATTTCTTTATCTATTATTACCCTCATTTAATAATTATCATTTTTAATTTTTATTTTTAGTAGTAGTAGTAGCAGCAGCAGTGGTATTTACAGTGTTCCCTTTTAATTTTGGAAACTAGTTACTGCCTAAAAAAATTGCATAAGCGTGTCATGTTGTTAAAAAAGCAGTACACAAGTCGAATGTGACAGTTTAATGATAGGTATCGAAGCTAAAAGTGCTGGATTAAACGTTGACAGTACTGTTCCGAGAGACAAAGAGATAAATATATTAAAGGGGGTAAGTGAATACTATGATGGATGTAGAGAGTGAAAAAAAGAAGATATTTTAAACAAGAAAAGTGTTGGGAAAAATGTTATATTATGTAAATAAAATAGATGTAATGGATAATTCACTTGATTGTCTTATAAAAAGTCAAAAACATTGCAAAAAGTTTTGAAAAATCACAAGAGAGATGAAATCTATTGCTATTTTATGTTTTCGAATAGTAATTTTCAAGTATTATTTCTCACATAAGACATAAATAACACAAAGTTTTTTTCTTCATAGGTATTTAAATATACAGTAAACGTATGATATATATCATCATTATGATCATCATCATCATCATCCTCATATGGAGACTGCTCCGATTGTCATTACTCTGTTTTTTCAATTCTTCCTCTTTTGCCCTGCTGTGGGGAGATATTCGCTTCGACATCAGAAGTGTTTTACATATGTCGTCGATTTCAGTATGCACAGGACATCTTTTTCGAGCACGACCATGTTGAGGGGTCCAGAGGAGGGCTTTGTTAGCGTGGTCGGGTTTGGGTCTACAAAAATATTCTGCTGATCTTAATCGGCCTTCTCTGACAGTGGTTGTGATGGATAAATGGTAGAAGGCCGCAGAGAGTTCTTTAGTTAAGTGGTTTTGACAATTGATGTTAACCATAGTGTACAGCATGAGAATGTAAGATCGTTAATTTCTTAATCAATTTCCACTTAGATGTACTATAGATCGAAGTGGTTTCAACAACGGCTCAAAAAAGTTCCTTTTGAGACAATTGCTGTGCCCAGACTTCCAAACATATAAATTTGTCATAATAACTTCTTTAGCAATCAAAACAATTGCACGTTTGTTTTAATTATACGTTTTCAAGGAAAGATTTTTAAGATATCCTTTTTCTGATATTATAACATGACCAGGAAATAAACTAGTGAGCTAATTTTATCCCTTTATTAATTAATAAAAAAACCTAAAATATAATAACTGCTTGTCTAACTGATTTAACGAGTGTAAACTCAGTTTGATGTTTAAAGAATTGTAGCATACTGTAGCCTGGATTTTTTTACTATGGTAAACTTATTAAGTTATATTTGTTGTAAGACAAAAGGATAATGTTAAATGCTATACAAACTTGTCCCTTTGCAGTTGTATCAAAATATTTTATTGGAAAAAGATATATACAAATGGAATTTTGGTTCTATTTATATAAATAAATACATATTCATATGCATATAAATGCTATATATATATATTTGTGTTTATTAATTATATATAATTATAAATATATAGCTGTGTTTGCTCCGACAACATGGCCAGAGAGTTATCTCTCAGAAGCTCTGTGCTGCACTGATAAGCCCACAAAGGGCGAAACAGTACTGTTTGCAGATTGAGTATATATATATATGTATATATATATATATATACTCAAGCTACATACAGTACTGTTTCGCCCTTTGTGGGTTCATCAGTGCAGCATATTATATATATATATATATATATATATATATAAGCTGCCAATTTTGCTATTACTGATATAGCTTTTGTGTAATTGCTAAGCCGTCTACCATTTTTGGAAAATGTTTTCACTTTCAATAGTAAGACCACAAGAATTTGTTCCCTCAGGCAGTACTCAGAGTTTTGCATTTATTTCCTTCTCCTGTCTTTGTTTAGAAAAAGATTCACTTTCACATTAAAAAAATATTGCTAAATTTTGAAAATTCTGTGTTTTATAGATATTAAAAAATCGTCACCTCATGTATGGTTGCATTCCATATTCCGGGAAGAATCCATTACCTCCATTAAGCATCTGTAGTCGTTTTTCTGCAAAGATAGCAAAAATGCGACATTAGTAGAATTTTCCCCTATTGCTTTTAAATACAGTTCATGATTCACTCTGACTATCTACTATCAGCAATTAAATTCTGTTCACTTGTTTGATAATAAATATCTGTGGGAAAAGAACTTTAGGATTGTTGGATAAGTACCTGCTCGGATTATACTTGTTTTGTTGAAGTTAAAATAATTAGTACAAAATATTTAAAAAATGTGAAAAAATGTATATATAAGTGTATTTAAACATATAAAAGCATAGTATGAATTATGATATACAATGTATTGCATTTATGCCTGACTCGCTGACTTGCTGATTATTTCAATATTCTAAAGAGTTTTCCCGAGCAGTCGAAGATCAAACTTACAGAGGAAAAAGCATTTCCTTCTTTAGATAAGGAGAACGTCTGTTTTATGGAGTAGCATTTCCTGCTACAAGAGCAATTTCAAAAGTTTTAACCATGCAACAATAACTAAGTGGGGGTAGCACTTTCATCATTTTTTGCAACAGGTATAAAAAGCCTAAATATAAGAGATAACAGGTAGTAGTTAATAAAACTTTTAAAAGCTGATATCCCCTTTGATGACAACCTTTTTTATTTATCTCCTTTATGTAAAATTCTTTTGCACAGCTACTTATAGCTATTGTAGCAAGTCAAGTTATAATATTATTATTTCGAGATAGTATATACAAAATAAAAATGAATAAAATGTAGAAGTGTACATTGTTTTGCCCTATTTCTCAAATGCCTTGTGACGCCAGAGCATAGAAAACACCCGATTTATTTCTCTTTGTACAAGTACACTCAAACGATTTTGAGGATAAAAAGCGACTACTTGCCTAGCATAGCGCCTGCTTATTTTAAACGTTTATATCTAAAAACTTTAAGGAGCAAAGAAAATCATAAAAGGACGTTAATATTTGCAGAGGACCATAGAATCTATTGACCTATTGAATAGTTATTCCTTGTGAGGAAGGACTCACTATTCAATACCTGGAAAATACTTGTCAGTTTCAATCTATGATCTATCCATTTATATATATATATATATATAAATATATATATATATATATATATATATATATATATATATGGGATATACATCTTATTGAATAGCACCTTTTGTTCTTTAAGGGAGGGGTGTTTATGTATTTCATAATATATTTTGTAATTTATTACTTTGTTGATGACAACTGTTTGATTAAGAGTTATGTTTTAATTTCTATTGTCCAGGCAAGGCTTTGCCTACTCTTAATCTATAAGCAAAACCTCAAAATAATTTGTCAGCAGAACAAAATACTCAATAATATTCTGAGTATCGATTATTTATTTATTATTTATTTATTNTTGTCAGTTTCAATCTATGATCTATCCATTTATATATATATATATATATATGGGATATACATCTTATTGAATAGCACCTTTTGTTCTTTAAGGGAGGGGTGTTTATGTATTTCATAATATATTTTGTAATTTATTACTTTGTTGATGACAACTGTTTGATTAAGAGTTATGTTTTAATTTCTATTGTCCAGGCAAAGCTTTGCCTACTCTTAATCTATAAGCAAAACCTCAAAATAATTTGTCAGCAGAACAAAATACTCAATAATATTCTGAGTATCGATTATTTATTTATTATTTATTTATTATTTATTTATTATTTATTTATTATTTATTTATTATTTATTATTATCGATTATTTCTTGTTTTAAGAAAGAAAAGAAAAGCTTCTGGTGATTACCCCTCGAAAGTACAATATTGCAATTTTCTGCCAAAGTTAAAATGTAAGAACTTATTTATTTGTTGTTTTCCTCTACTTTTATTTTAATTATATAGATCATAGTTGGTGGGAGCTAAAGATTCCTAAATCTCTTTCAGTTAAAATTTCCTGCTGTCATTTGATACGTAACAATAAATGACAAATTTATTGCAGATATATATTAAAATATACTACTAATAATTTTGACCAAGTTTTTCCCAGATATAGACTGTATTTTAGTACTGAATGTAGCAAGCTTCTCAAAGATTAATGTAGACAGCTTCTTACTGAAAACTAGATTTCTTAGACTCCCATATTATTATCAAAGAAATATTATTAACTTGACAATCTTGATTGCAGTTTCATACTAGTTGTGTACTATCTGCTTCTTGTAATGGTGTTTTTCCAGACTTCAAAGGTTAGCAGCAGGTATCAGCCAACGCCATTGTGTTCTCTAATTTCCATCTTGCTCTTCCAATACTATTCTCTCTTGTCTTTGAGGGTCCATCTTGAACCTCGGGGTATGGACAATCCTACGATCAAGTCAGAGACACCTCCCTGGTTCAGGGAGGTTTCTTCCTCTCGCCAGGTTATACCTGACAGGGAATGCTGTGTTCTTAGCCGTAGGAACTTTCGAGTTGTGTACTATGTCATCTTCTACTAAGTACTGATTTATGTAAAACTTAACTGTTAATAATAATATTACTAGTCTTTCGAGATTTTGTTTTGAATGATTTATAAATCTATTACATGGAACTTATCCATTTTATTAGCTATATAATCTTGCCATCTTCTAGAGAAAATTTGAATAATTAATTCATGATGCAACCCTTTCCTACATTGCTTAGTTACTACGGCTAGTAATTACAAGCGTATTGAGCTTTTCAGAGCACCTTTGCAATGTAGGGCTCACAAATGTCAAGAAATAACCCCTAACCCACCACATGGAATTTAGCATTCCCAACATGAATAATTAGTTGTTGTCCAATAATATGACCACAAGCCCAACTTTTATTGTGGTAACAGACTGTAGCAAAATCTCTTGACATACCACTTAATTTTTGGCATAAACATGGCATTTTTTATATAAATGTACAACCAGAATTTGAAGGAATAAAGTTTTTACCCGTTTCTTCTTAGTATTTCAAAAAACTCACAAAGAAATTTTTAATCACTGAAGAGAATATGTTTTCTGTAGTTACGAATTTCAGTGCTTAGAATCCAATAATTTCAAATTGAATTTTCTTCATATTTTTTAGATATTAAAGAATTCCCAAACAACTATGATAGTCCACTTAGCCCAGTATTGTATATCATTAATATTAAAGTGATTTTTTTTGTCATATTTTGTGTTTAATTTATCACTTCGGATGAAGACAATTATCTTTATAATTTAACGTCGTATAAACTTTTATTTATCCATTTTAAGCAATGCCTTTAATTATCTTGGATTATAATAAACAGAAAGTATATTTTTCTTTTCTTTATTAGTACATTCAATCAAATGAATTTCTCAGTGTAATTTCTTTTTCAACTGGTGCTGATTGAAAATTAAATTGTGAAGAAGCAATAAGATTTCCTATATCTAAATTTCTTCTCCTCATATATTACCGTATTTTCTGATCAAAACCAGAATATTCCACTCTTTCCCTGAAACAAGTTGCAGAAACGCTAAAAGCAGATATAGATTTCAAGATATCACAGTAACTCCAGCGCATTATTTGAAATACAACAGCTTTGGATTAGGTATAGCAGAATCCTTCATCAAATTATCTCTTCATGTTGAGCATTAAAATCAAGATAACACGTTGCATACTTTATATCACAAATTAACAGAGTTGGATGTTTCTTTTTTCCGTTAGATTTTATTTTTGTGAAGGCACCAAAGAACATTACATGAAAATCAGCACAAAAATGTCCTACATAGTCTTTTTTATTTTTTATTTATCTATCTTACAGAAATATCATTCTTTGTTTATTTTATGTATTACTTAGACGTCAAGAAATGTAAACAATTGAGTAGAATATAATTTTAAAAAAGTGATAAATTTCTTGAATGGAAAGGCTCTAATAAAATCGTGTATCTCCCACACATTTTGGCAGCAAGTATTTTAGAACAAGAAGATAGACATTTAACCACGTCAGATGCCAACTGAGGGAGAAACGCTACAAATTGATCTGGTGTCTTGCCTTGTCTGGAGTTTTTTCAACAATTTGTAAAAATGTGTAGCCTTTAAAAGTAATAAATCTAGCAAATGCCAAAGGAAAGAAAAAATGTTTAGACATCATCTAACTGGCCTACTTAGGGTTATTCTCTGAAAAGAGTGGTTGGGTCTGAAATATTAAACCATGTCAGAGATAAATTGACCTGTACATCCCAACCTTCCTTTGATAAATTTAAAGGAAAATAGGAGGAAAATAAAAAATGTACCACACTAGGACTAGATCTTATTATTGGATTTTTATGGCCACCTATTCTACCAGCTAAACTACCTACACTATGTTCTGAAGCAGATTATTTCTGCCACTTGATCTGTCATATCAATTTAATCACATTTTTTCTCTTTTTGACTTGTAAAATGAAAAATATTTTCATACCTTATAAGTTTAAAACTTGAGAGCTTTGATTATTTGATTGAATTTCGAAAATTTTACAATATTTTTATATGGCTTAGGTAACTTTAATCTTTCTTTAGTTGTTCTTGTGATCAAGCTTATTCCTTGCTACATTCCCCTACACTTCTGTTCAATTGCAGTAAAACAACTGTTATTAATTAATATCGTATAACATTGTGAGTAGGTTATTTAATGTTTTTGTAGCATACATATAGGATACGAGATACCTGACAAATATAATTTGATTCAGGGAGGTAATATAGCTTCCTTGCATTATATAGCTATTGTGATGCTGCCAAACTATCCAATGTTCAACTGTGAGAGTACTGGCTCACCAGGTATTCCAAACCATTGACTAGTTGGAATTGATTTATATTAGTTGTTCATCCAATTTTCATTGGGAAACTGCTAAAATTCCTGATAAATAATTTGTCCTTGTAGGTTACAAGGCCTAGCATACCTTCTGTGGCAAAGTGGAACTATTGGAGCTTTGGATGCCTAGGTACATAGAGTTTCCTAGATTTTGTTGTTACATTCAAAATATTTTATTGTTTTATTATGTTTAGCCTCTCTTTAAAGCTTATTATCTTATTATATACCAACCAAGCAAAACCATATTTTTCCCTATAGCCACTACTGACACAACAATGATATCCCTGAATATACATAACTGTGGTATGCAATAACAAATCTAGCATGTAGTGAGATATTTTCTTTAAAAGCACGTGCTACAGATATTCTGATGAGAACATGTTTGTCACCATTCAAAGGAAACAGGGGAACAGTGATGCTTGGGGAGTTAAGTATAGATCAAAAGTAGTGTGACAGAGGCAACTTACCGTGTTCTCTTTTCAAGACATTTGTAATACTCTCTAATCGCTGGATGTAATTTATCGCTTCATCCAATATTCTCGCCTAGGGTGAAGCAAAACTGTTAGCATCCTGAATACCTTTGAACAAAACCAAGGGTTAGGGGGCAACAGATGCAGAGATCATCTTCTTCCTTAATAGGACTTAACCTCATAACATCTAGAAAGAGGTTTGAATTGTTATACGAAGGCTGTGACAAACCGTCTTATCCTAATAAATGATGTTACAGTAAGAAGGGGTTTTCTGTCAAGGTCAAACAAGAAAAATATCTAATGAATGTTTTATACTTGAAAAGAATTTAATTTAATGGCGGAAATATCAAAATTTGCATTTCATTGATTTACTTACTACAAAGATAATCTCTTCAAGGAAAATAGTGTTTCCTCTATTCTTTTTAATTGATAATGTCTGACATTTCCACCTTAGTCCTGTGACATTGGGTAAAATTAGTACCTGGCTTTAGGAGAAAAATATTTCAAATGCGCATATTTATAGCGTGTGAGTGATCAATCATTGCAAACTGTATTAAGAAAAAGTAGTTCTACAAGTATTTATGAAGTTGAAAATAAATGCTTCGATATCTCAAAAAGGAATTGTCGAATATAATTATCTTCCTCGCTTAAGAAGGTACGATGGTACAATGTATTAACGTTTTGAACACTTTGCACTCTTTAAGTTCGAAGTTTTAAGCCAAGATATATCAAGACCGTACAGTAATATCTTTGATTTGCACAGTTACAGAATGGTAAATTTTATAGTAACAACTGTTTGGAGAATTTTAATCCTGTATAAAGTACGAAATTAATTACCAAGGGTAATATGACCAAAGTAATTAATGTATCATATCAAACTGAATGTAAGGGGAAAATTGTGCCTTCTTTGCCTATTTCAGTGTAAAGATTTGTTACCTTTTCTTGTACGTAGTAATAGAAAATATGAGGCGTAATCTTTATTTGACAAATACCGTAAAGCAAAACTCATAAAACTCTACCTTAAAAAGAGGTATTTTCCCTTTACTTTGTAATAAATCACTTGTTAAGAACCTATTTTTGCTTCATCGTTTTCTATAACCTTTCACTACATGTTCACGGAAGTGGGTTTTCAGGTAGTGGGTATGAGAGTTCTTTTCATTCTCTTCACATACTTAAAAGATGTTTGTTACTTGTTACATTTTTAATACGTTGCTTGTATATATATATATATATATATATATATATATATATATGTATAAATATATGTATATATATATATAAGAAATAGGACAACCTAGCAACTAACTACAAATCTAACAATTAACAATTATCATTTTAATATGTGAACGGAGTGAAAACAAGTCCCATACGTACAATATGTACATACACATAATAGGGGGGAAAGAAAAACAATCGAAACTTGATATAAAATGCACAGATTTCGTGCAATAAAGTAACCTTTCGAGCCTGCGCTACTTTGAAAATATGGAAATGAACCTTCCCTTTACGAAAAATGATAAAACGTCTAATAATTTCACAGAACTGATTTTTAGCTTAAGTCAAGTTCAATTTGAGTACAAAACCTCTGTAGAAGTAAAGTTTGATACAATCAAGCATTTTGAGTTTGGTTTGTTAATAATAAATACACTAATATCAACATTAGCTGTTGTTAACTTGAACTTTTCTTGCAGACTCTATGATTACAAATGCAGAACTATCCCACAAATTTGTTGCTTTCCTGAATAGTTTACTTCCTAGTTTCTTTCTGATAGTTTATTTTCAGAGACTCTGACCTGTTATCATGGTCTTACTACATATTCAGGTATATTAAAGCCAACTCCTTTCGCATTCAATTTTACTGCGACCTGTAGAAGTTTGGATCTTTTACATTTTAATGGACATAGAAAACAGTATTTGTATTATGAATATAAATTTCTGACATTTAAAAAACCTAGGGAAAAAGCAAATCACAAAAGACATATACCAACAGTAACAAATGTGACTGCGGAAGATTTTAATGGATACATTAAGAAAATTGTTTTTGTATTGAAAGCTTGTGCTTTGCGTTGAGGACAGCGCAATATTATCGAAACTGAAAGTAGCACTGGTTAGATAACCAACTTTTTTGTAGTTTTGAAAACCAAATCCACAGATTGTTTGCATAACATTTCTTTTGGTTTTTAAATATATAAACTAGGTTAAGTAACGAATAGGAAAAACATCGAGCTATCACAATAACTATTCACAGATTGTGACCAACAGTATCATTAATGTCAACAATATATTTTTAAATATATTTATTTGTGTTTTAGTGTTTCTTATCTTTAGTTACACTTGTAGTTTGGTCCTCAATCCGAAAAACGTTATGGAAATACCATTGTTTAACTACTTATAAAATATATCTAACTACGAGTCTCACTGTATTCCAAAGATAACATTGGATAAAGTAGCAATTTATCTTGACCTGCCTTTTAGGGAATTGAAGTATATAGATTTGGGCTACAATAGCAAAAATTGACATGACAAATATTTGTTTTGTCATGATATCATTAGACACTATAGATTTAGAAACAAAAATTTAGTTTTTAATGCAATTATTAATAAAATGCTACTTATTAAATACATAAGGTTCAATTAGAAAAGAAAGCACAGGATGGAAGAGGGAAAAGAGCAAATGGAAGAAGGCAGGAAATTAAACTAAGGAATAATTAAGAATTTTATTTTGATTTCCGTTATTGTTTGTTCAACAAAAGAAACGATTGTGGTTTGAGTTTATATGTTTCTATATTTGTTGCAGAATATAAATAAAATTCATTTTGCCTAGGAAATAAATTTAAATATATAGTATTACTGACATGGCAGCTTCACTTTCAGTAATTAACCAATTGTATGAGTGAATTGAAGGATTATTTCTTACCTTTGAAACTCGTCTTTTATCTTTAACTGAAGGAAGAACTGATTTCAATCTTTCGTAACCATCAGATAATCGGCTGTATCTTCTTTTTGCTGTCGTTCGATCCTGTGAAATATCTTGGTCCTGTTCAGCAATCGATGTCAAGTCATCTTCGCCCTCTATCATGTTGAAAGATTATCGCATAACTTAAATTGCTTTGAAATGATTTACCTCATATATGTAGAACTTTCTGCCTACTATTAGCTTATTCTTTTTCAGGTATATTCGGTGGATTGTAAGCAACTTCATGCGTACGTCACATGGTCTAATTGGATTTTGAGATATTGCGGAGTTGCAAGATATGCAGAGTTACTAACAATTAAATATTCGTGGCATATTTTATTCAAACTTAGCTTACTGATAGTAAAAACAGACTGTTATAAACTGTACCACTTGTCTCTGCTTCATTTTAAGTGCTCATTAATATCACTTAAGAAATGCGTAAATCACATTGTTATATTCTTGATGTATGATAAATGTGGACAACCTCTTATTGATATAAAATCGTCAGAAGTTAACTTTGAAATGGTGTAAACGATAAAGATTTTAAACTTCAAAATTCTATTAACATAATATTTAGCAAGGGCCATCAATTGATAATCTTCTCTTCGGATTGCTTAAAACCAATAATCTTTAACTGAAACACTTCCTCGGTGTTGGAAATAAAATATTAGGAGATTATTTGGAATTTGCTTACGCAATATCATTTCCTTCTTTCAAAAAACAATAAAATAAACTAAAAAGTTTAGAACCAATTTCTAATCCTGCAAATTGATTTTGTATGCGGAGAAATTGTGCAGAAAAATTATTTTATGAATTTCAGACCCATCGTTTAATTTCCTTCATAATTATACTGACTGTAACTGTTTTACTTCTAAGCTAATAAGAGATGGCTATCATCTGAGCATGTAATGGCATTTTATTGGCCTTTGTTCTAGAATCTTGAACGTCCCGTATTATAAATTACAGATACAATCATTTAGAAACAACACAGAATTAAAAATGAAATGTCTTGTTTGATGACACCTGACAATTTAGTACCTTTAATAAATGTGACAAATTTTGTGACTTTTCTCAAGTAAAATTAAAATATATGATTACCAGAGGTAGAAGTTCTGGGAATACCAAGGAAGAATGTAAAATATAATACGCGTTGCTGAAAACTATTTTTTGATTGATGATTTAAGTCTTATATGTATGTGTAAATCAAAATATTTCGCCGTCTCTCGTCATTACCAATACCATGCAATAGGTTTCATATGTTTCTTATTCCTAGATTGTGGTTAACTCATAAACTTCAAGACTATTTCGATTGGATGGTGTGTGACCAATCTGAGTCACAATTGTTCACAATGATAGAATGACCCAGCGAGTGGAAAACAATCCTCTTCATCTGACCAGCTATTGTTGGCTCTAAACCAAAGTACCAAGCAATTAATCTAAAGTATGTCGTTGATTGACTGACAATTAACTCCAGGTCTTGCTTCATAATACTGTCATTTTTCTTATTTAGGGTATTTATAAGACTTAAAAATCACAAAAATAGCAGCTCCAGCAACTATACTGTAAAAATAGTAATATCTGCCCAAAGCTTTCTTCCGTTTTCAGTACAGATAATAGCAACTACCCTCAAATATGAAAATACATTTGCCCTTAAGGACTGAGGATCAACCGTATTTTTGCGTTTGATGTTGTCAGCTATGATAAAATCTGATCTAAACATCGTATTACTTGGCTCATTTAAACCAAGGGACAAAATATCAGCAAATGAGGCAAACCTATCGTGTCAATATCAATTGATTTTTTTAGATTCTTTAACAGAATCTGATATTGTATATTTTTCTACATCCGAAACCGGTAAATTAAATGTGAAATAGTGGCTGAAAATTTCTTTCGAGTATGAACCAATGGTAGTTGTAAAACTCTGATACTTCAAGAAACTGAAATTTTTGTTTCTTGAAATATCCTTCAAAAGAGGGATGTTTTCACTTTTCAAGAAAAAACTTTATATAAAGACTGAACCGGGGGTGAAAACGTTATAAATCAATTATATGTCTAATACTGAACGAGGTGCCGACATGTGGAGATTTCTTTGTCTTTTTTCGTGTTCTTGAAATGTGTTCTTTTTGTTTGCTAATTAGTTTTGGCATTTTCTCTTTATTTAGGTCTGTCGTTCTTGAGAGTAATTGTATAGCGAATTGAACAGCGTAAAAGTTTAAGAACAACAATTGCTCAGAAACCTAAATAGGTCGGTTGAGACAAGTAACTTTCGCCTTAAACCGAAAAAATCCTGACCTGAAGAGAATAGAAATAGACGAGTATAATTTTACATAACTTTTCCGTTTAAGGTTTAAGAATATTGATTCATCAAAAGGGTAAATTTGATAAGCTTAGCTTATCGATATTTTACTCTGGAATACCAATATATGATGCAATTTTCAGTACGCTAGTTCTCACATGAACATCCTGGTAGCCTAACTGTTTCATACCGAGAGACCCAGGGTGATGTAGCATTTCCGATTCAAAAGTTTAATAGATTTAAAGTTTAATAGTTGAATAGAATAGTGTCTATAGAGAACAACTCTTAGACAAACGCTGATTCATCCTCATATTTACCAACAAGAAATATTTTCTTGTGCTTTATTTAAGCTTCTAGATCAGAAACCTCTACTTAGTTTCATTAATTATACAGCTGCAATATAATAAAATTACAAATCATGATGACAAGGAGTAGCCCTTCTTTCGAAAAAAATAGTTCATGTCAGACTTTTGGATGTAGCTGAAATCTTCACTAATATAGATTCATTAATAAAATTATTTAAAGTGTTTGAAGATAAAAAGAAATTTTTATAATAAAGATAGCTGTGATTAGGAACATATCTCCATTTTCTTCAGTGTTTTGTAAAAGCTGTTATCAGTGACAACGATTAAGGCTTTTGAATTATTAGAAAACGAATTGTTTAAGAACATCTTATTGCAACGGAGTATTTGCAAGAACCTTCTGGCAATTTGTTTTCAGTCAATTCAGTAAATGAGCAGGGAAGATTAAAATGAAGTACTGTTCTGAGTACAAATATGTACTTATCGCTAACGGGCATCATGCTGAAATAAAACAGAAATGGAAACCAACATCTTTCATTTTGCTAAATGATAAAGGTATAGACAAATTCTGTTGTAGTGAAGTCATTATCAAAACTTGACAAATTTTGATGATTGTTATTACAAGAATATCAAATAAGTTGATTATAATAAGCAACAACTCCCAAATGAAATCCTTTTTTCTTGGTCACAGAAAAAGAACTTTGCGATAATAAAGAATTTGGAGAAAAATGAAAAGAAGAAACATTTATGAAAATTCATTATTATTGATTTCTGTTTCATAACTTACTATAACATCATACAACAAACAAATATATAAACTAGAAAATACATCATTACTTACTTTGTAGGTATTTTATTAATACCGAAGAACTGTAGAAATTTGACAAATTGTTTAAGTTAACGTCAATTTTTTATTTGATATCTTATGGATCAGATACCAATTATCATTAAATCTAACAGAGTAAAAGGCTTAATTATAGTCAAAAAAAAGAAATAAAAAGTAATAATTTATTTCATCTGAATGATGCAAAAATAAATAGACAGAAGTGGTGATGAAATTACACAATCACATTTAATCTAAAACGGATCGTGATTCGTAACAAATAAGAACAAAATTGTTCTCAGTGATATAGTTAATATATTCCAAAGTGGAAATGCAATTTAAATCTTTGTTGCAGTTTCATGAAATAATAATTTTGTAAGTTATTACGCGACCAAATATTTATGAATTATTAGATTTGTTTTAATTTTTTCTACACATTTTTAAACAGATACACTGAAAAGGTTAACTATTTTAATGTTTTATATTCATAAAATACAAAATAGTTTAAAATAAAAAAGTATTAGAGAAAATTCTTTAAAATCAAAATAATTTTTCTTACCTTTGTCTTCTTCACCTTGGTCTTCTGGTGGGCTTTCTGATCCTCTCCTTGTTGTTTTTCCGTTAAGAAGGTGTTGGTCTGCATTGGGCAATTCATTTGGTCTCCAAAATTCATTTAAAAGTTCAAAAATCTCATTTGGTAAAGGTCCTGCAGTTTCAAGACTGGCTTGTTGCACCCCTTGGCCTACAACGCCCTTAACTGTTTCATCGATTTCGCCTCTCCTAACTTTTTTCACTAATGCACAATCAGTGTTCGGCTGCTTTTGTTGCGGTGTGCGATTGCATATCGTTGTAGCTGACATTTCAAAAAAAAGGAGAACCTTTGCACTGTGTTGAGGTAAAAGAAATCGTCTTTTTTGACTTAAAACAGCTGAGCCGTCAATATTATACCAACCCGTTTAACTAACAAATTATGTTTTGATTTGAACCCGAAATTGGGTAATATACAAAACGAAATTTTAAATGCTTCAAAATTCAATGTCCCGCTGTTCGATAAAATTCCCCGTGTGAATGGAGTCTCTATGAATGTACTGGATCGACTGTACCGAGCTTACTGAAAGTAAGAGAAAGCGCTGGGACCATGTTTATAATAATGATAAGTTGCAGCTGACTTTCTGTTTAACCACCTGCGTCATAATCAACCAATCAGCGTTCATGTACTGTTTGCCATAACAAAGCAATTAAGGCTCCCTGAACAATAAATGGATGAAGAGACAACTGAACACCTATCCATTCTTGAAAACTAATCAATTTTTGTTTCTTATTTTAGTATTTAACAGGACAGAGAATGGCTCTACGGCATTTAAGGCTATGTCCTTTTTTAGATACTAAGAGCTCTCTGAAGTTTTTTAAGTACCCAAATTAAAAGAACTTATTTGGAGTTTTCTTAAAATTTCTGTTGTAAGATGTCAAAATTAAACATTTTTTTGTTTTTAGCTCGACTAGTGTGACGCCATCAAAGAGTAACCTGGCGAATATTTATTTCTCGCAAACATTACTTAAAAGAGAACATTCGATTAAAGGATGCTAATTTGAAACTGCATAAATCCTCTGTCAAATCTTGGCATCCCTTTGCTCTATAGGATAAAATCTCAAATCAGTGATTTGTTTCCCTGACCTGCGGTTACAGGCATATTTGTGGGCAAAAAACGAGGTTTGTTGAGTGTGGTTATAAGGAAAACTATGAAGGATCGGAGGAGGAAAGCTTTTCAGACGGACAACACGGCTCCGCCTTACAGGCTCCGGGCCACAATGCCGAAGGTTATGAATGTTTTATGAGATTCTCTGTACACCTGCATGTCTTTCTTGAATAATTAATGGACACAGCTTCCTATAGAACACGACTGAAAGTGCAGCATCGTCCTGTGCTTAGCATATATTCTTATTTCCTTCTATCATAATCGCACTTTTTCTTATTTTCCTACAGAATGTATGGGTGATTTTAATGAAGATTGCAACACAATTTCGGAACGTCAATCACAAAAATCGAGCAATGATTTAAAAGAAAAATTTCATGTCCCGATTATTCTTTATCATTTACAGATCCTTCCCTACTTAAACAATTGCAGCTTCTGAAAAGCCATGCGTATTTTGTGTACGGCTTTAATTTGCAGATGTGTACAATTTAGCAACTTCCCTATTAATGTTGTCGAGGCCACTACGATCAATCAAAGCATATTCTTCAGAAAAAAACCAAGCATTAGTAATCACATGACCACGGCTTAACGAGAACAGTGAACACCTGAAAATATCGTGTTTGACGACACGATTTAAGGCTTGTTGTACACACTACCCTAAATGGTATGAAATATGAAATTAATAATGCAAGAAATAAAGTGTTTGAAAGAAATTAAAGTAAGAAGAATTTAGATCGTTGGCAACATAAAATAACATTTTATTTTAGGTCTTGAACTCACAATGAAGGAATACACACGTAAAGAGTGAATTAGCAATAATAAAAAAGTTTTAATAGTTTGGCAAGTAAGTGGACGTAAATGATGTAGAAAGATGTCAAGTCTAAAACGTTTTTGGCATAAACAGTATCTAACGTAAATGAAAATTATTTATATTTGCATTATCAACAGTATCAGACTCAAAGGTTTAAACCTTTTTTAAGGTACAAAATACGAGTATAATTTAGATCAAAATATTGCAAAATACATTTCCTTTAACTATAAATACTATTACTTTAATAATAACAATAATAATAGGATAAAACAATAACAATAGAGACCATAATATTGATAATTATAATAATTGTTAATAAAAAGGATTGTTTTCTTTATATTCTCTGTTTGTTAAACAACAAACGTAATGCAGGACAATAAGAAAATATGAAATTAATAGCCCATTGTATTGATGGCTGTAATGGTTGAGAATAAATTTATTCAAATTGGGTCAATAATAATCACGGGCACTACATTCCATAGCGACACCTTCTCAATTTTTTTCTTTGCATAGTTTGTTTTTCAAATCTCAAAAGCAATTCAAATATCACTTCGGCCTGAAAAAATCCCCTTTCTTGAATACAATACCATAGCCGATAAAAGTCAAGCGATTTCTTAATAATAGAAAAATATTACTAATAACAAATAATAATAATAATAATATTATTATTATTATTATTATTAATTAAGGAATAATTATTGCAATTATAACAATAATAATCATATTTTAATAATAAGAAATATTAATTAATAAAAAATATATATACAGTAACATTTTGACCGTATAAAATAATTGAAATTAGTGTGGTCAAAATCACTACAATATACCACACCTAGACAACTGGTACGAAAATCAGCCTTTATCAGCCACAGAAGAAGTGAAAATAGCTATATTGTAGAACATTAAAATCCACACTGATAGCAGATCAGTGCTCACGTTCCCTCGACCGTCATCAAAGATTTTAATAGAGGNAATAATAATAATATTATTATTATTATTATTATTATTATTATTAATTAAGGAATAATTATTGCAATTATAACAATAATAATCATATTTTAATAATAAGAAATATTAATTAATAAAAAATATATATACAGTAACATTTTGACCGTATAAAATAATTGAAATTAGTGTGGTCAAAATCACTACAATATACCACACCTAGACAACTGGTACGAAAATCAGCCTTTATCAGCCACAGAAGAAGTGAAAATAGCTATATTGTAGAACATTAAAATCCACACTGATAGCAGATCAGTGCTCACGTTCCCTCGACCGTCATCAAAGATTTTAATAGAGGCCACTGTACCCGTTGACCATACTATCTCACCCATAGCATAGTATACACTCTAAATATATAGGTCTAAAAGAAGAGATCATCAGAATGTGGTAGCTATCAAACAAAAAAAGAAATTTCAGTTTCTTATTAGACCCAAAATAATAGTTAGCCTCGCGTATGATAGGTTTTTTAAAAATGGTTCATCAGCTGCTCAGCTGTCATGATGAAAAATCTGACATACTTGTGCAATTAATTTCAAGAAGATTGAAGGTTTTCAGGTCTAAGGTCAACTTTTATCTTCTGGTTTGACTATTTTTTCTATGAAAATCTCAAATTCCTTCAAATGTCTTTACATTTAGTGATTTGAATTGCTCTTAATATGTTTGGTCTCATCTCGTCCTTGATTAATTTGGTCATTTTTTTATCCTGATGACGATTATCATTATTATTATTTATTATTATTATTATTATTATTATTGTTATTATTATTATTATTGTTATTATTATTATTATTGTTATTATTTTTATTATTATGAATTCAAGATCTCGAGATTGATCTTTCTTCTCGGTTATTTTATATGTGATCACATACAACAACAAGTTGTATGGGCAACCACACATTCCTTCTCCTTTGGATTTAGCAGTCAAGTACAAGTCTTAGTATCCGCGCTGTTCCTAACAAAGATGTTTTCTGTGCGTGTTCAATTTTCATGTAGATCCCTATATCTCTTACAAATTTTTCAAAGTTTTTACTGACAGCACCCAACGCTCCTACCACAATTGGGATCACAGTAACTTGTTTCATCTTCCATAATCTTGCTATTTCATCCTTCAACATTCTGTACTTTTCGATCTTTTCTCTTTCTTTTTCATTTACCCTCACATCTCCTGGTATTGCTACATCAATTATTTTCACTTCCCGTGTGATTTTATCTATCACTACAATATCAGGTCTTCTTGCTTCGATATGCCTGTCGCACTGGATGGTAAAATCCCACAAGATCTTGGACACTTCATTTTCAGTTGCA
>RDPX01000222.1:408041-429290 GCA_003991215.1 Morbakka virulenta
TGCATGGTAGGTTCTTTCGGGAGATGGATGAAAATGCAACAGAGAGATCAGTACAGTGGGTTAAAGGTGGTTTCCTTGCAAAAAGCACAGAGGCATTTGTGTTTGCTGCTCAAGAGCAAGCATTGAGGACAAGGTTGGCGCAGTCGAAGTGGGATGGTGGTGTTAGTCCTATGTGTCGCATCTGCGGAATTGAATCTGAGTCAGTTTGGCATGTTGCGTGTGGGTGTAAGGTACTGGCTCAGAAGGAGTACAAGAGGCGACATGATAGGATGGGATTGAGAATATATTGGGAGCTGTGCAAGAAGTATGGGTTGAAATGTGCGGGGAAATGGTTTGAAGAGGTGCCTGACAAAGTTAGAAAGAGTGAATACGGTAGTTTTGACGTTTGGTGGGATAGATCAGTAGGGAAAATGCAACAGGTGGGAAGTAATCGTCCGGATGTTGTTGTTGTTGACCTTCCTAAGAAGAGATGGCTGGTTGTAGATTTTGCTGTGCCTTCCGATGTCTTGGGTAGACTCCAAACATCTACCATTATTGGAACCACCAACATATTGAGGAAGGTGCTTAACCTCTAAAGCTACTGGTCGGTAGCCGGGGTTAAGTTTTCTCGTCTTGCAGGTGAATACCATTTTCCCTGTATGAGCAGTCATACTGGACATGAACTTTGTTATTATTATTATTTGCTGACAGGTAGCGTGTGAAACCAATACTTTGGCATAGTATGGATACAAAAAATACAGTTACAAACACTTACATTGTATCTCTGTATTTTCAACGTAAAAGCTCTCACCAAATTCTTTTGAAAATAATCGGCCTGCTCTTTGTTTCAAAAAACAAAATAGATTTCGAAAAACTTTTGAAAAACGCAACTTAAATGCAGCCTTACTCTACAAAACTTCTAAAAGAAGTATCAATCAGGTGCAAAAAAGGGTGATGTATCAAGAATTGTTATCTTATGGATAGGCAAGGAGTAGTTTAGCTGATAAAGAAGCCCTGTAAACCATAAAAAATTCCATTAAAGTATTATTTGTATTGTTTTGAACATGTATTTTTCTTCTGAAGTTTAAACATGTGGTTTACATCATTCAATGATAAAATAAGATGGGACACCCAAAATCAAAATTTTTATTTTTATTATTACGCGGGTTTCTTATGAATGCTGTTTATTCACCATTACTTACCGGGTCACACCCAGTGACGTAAGGCAAGCAATGGTTTTTACGGGCAACGTAATTGTTAAAGAAATGTGGAGTATTCAAAAAAGTATAATACAAAAAATATAGAAAAGTTTGTTTACAAATTTAGTAAAAAAAAGAATAAAAATTGTATCAAAGAGTATAAAAAACAGATTCTTGTACAAAATTGGTTCTTTTTGTAGACAAAGTTTTTCGAAGTATTTTCGCGGTGCTGGTAAGGACAATCTTTGATATCTCCTGTAAGTTATGGTTGCCCGAAATTTTCCTAAAATGTTTATTTGTTCCCTTTTTAACCGTTCCTGAAGCACCTATTATTACTGGAACCGTGGTTGTCTTAAGATTCCACACTTTAGCACTTTCGATCTAAAGATCCCTATACTAGCTCAACTTATCAAACTGTTTGACGGAGATATTTTTATCACTCGGAACGCTCATATCGATCAGTGTACATGTTTTCACTAGGTAGCCTTTAATAATGATATCTGGGGGGTTAGCAAAAATGTTTCTATCAGCATTAATCGGAAGGTCTTATAGGATGGTAACATTTGGACCATTAACTACTGACAGAGATTGGTGTTCATACCAGTTGGTACGTGTTTCTACGTGATATTGCTGACACATTCCACAGTGCAAATACTGTGCAGCTCTATCATGAAGTTTCACATATTCACTTGGTGTCAATACCGGGCATCCCGAGACTAAGTGGTCGATGGTTTCAACAAATTGATCGCAAAATCTGCACTTAGGATCGGCTGCGTTCCTCAAGATGTTAGCTTGATAGTTCCTCGTAAATGGACATTGATCTTGTGCAACAACGATGAAGCCTTCCGTCTCTGCCTTCAGTGCCAAACTCCTCAGCCACTGACGGGTTGTAACTTGATTTACATCAGCGTTTTGGCTTCGGAAAAAACGTACTGTCCATGCAAAGCGTTCGGGGTCCATTGTTGGGAAAACTGGTCCTGTCCATTTTTCGTGGTAGCTTGTTTGGCCTTTTTGCCACTTTGGTGGCAGGTAATTGTTCTGGTTCGACCATAGGATCTTCATTTAGCTCTCACTCAAAAGTATATGATTCCTTGATAATAGAATGCATTTTCTTGGTAATTTCGTGTCGATGGACCAGGGACAAAGGGGTTCACCATCAACAACATTTCTCAAATCTTGAGAACTTTTCTCAGTATCTTGGCAGAATGTAGTATTTCAGTTTTCTACACATCAGTAATTGGTGTCTCAATTCCGATGTTATTCAACCCTTCCTTAGTTTCTTTGTTTCTTTGATATCCTATACCTTCTTCGCATCTCGTGTAAGATCATCCCCACTCTGTCCTTTTATTCCAGCAGCGTTTTTTTCTATTTGACTTGACAAAGAAAATTGGTGGCAGTAATAATGAATCAAGGCAACAACTAAAAATTATTTAGAATTAAAATTTAAAACTGTATTTTAAAAAAAGCAATTCCACAAATACCTTATTTTGCAGTTTTGAAAAGCCCAGTGTCGTTCCTCTTTGGTTATGATAAAGCAGGTAAAGCGCCAGCTTACGTCAACAATTTCCAGATAAATAGTTACTAAAGAAAATGACTTTTTCAAAGATAACAGCAATAAAGAACAAAGCTGTGGTTAAGGGAAAGGCCAGAACAAATTGGTACCATTTTTCCATAAAAAATCCATGTAACTTATTGAAAAATGAGAAAATATTTTTTACATGATGGTCTAATTGATAAGCACTGTAGATTGGTAAAATATCCCAAAACTCAGTTTAGCTTCTAGTTTAGTATGACGTGAGTTTTCACGTCATAATCATCAATGTGCCTTGTGACTAGTACATGTACTTCATTGTCATTATTATTACAGTCATTGTTATTTTCCTTATTCTCAAAGTATATCATTCTTTATCTTTATGTTTATCACTCATTATCTCTCTGTTTTTCATGTCACCTCTATAAGATACTCTGGCCTACGTTTAAAACCTATTTTTAAGGGTCGAATGTTTTCCAACCGATTTCTGCATGTGCTGAATCCAAAACTACCACTCATTTCCTTTGTCCAGGTCAAGTTTTCGAGATATGCTTAGTGCACGTTTTGACCCTTGAATAGTACTCAGTTCAGGAAAAACAGGGCTGAACCTGGCCAATCTTTGTTTTTACATAGAAAACGAAATAGGACCAGCCTCAATCTGAATACGAAACTACATCGGTCTTTAACTTTTGGAAACTGAAACTGAAACATTTTCTCTTTACATATGGGTTGTCATTTATTGTTTAACAGAGTTGAACTCCAGTTAATGTGACTTGAAACCGCAAGGAACAGATTTAGTGTTTCTATTTAGCATTTTAGCTCAAAAAGGAATGGATCGAAAATGTACAAATCATCCTGACAGGTTCAGTTGTGTAATCTTGTAACGCGATTCTTCCCGGTCGTCTTACAAAAATAGCTGATTTTGTGAAGAAGGCATAACATACTCACTTTGGAGTTAAGCTTCGAGACCAGGACCAGCCATTTTCAGCATACATCAGCTGCACAACATGTGTTGAGAACTTGCATGATTGGAGAAATAACAAAACCAAAAAGTATGCCATTGGCTCTTTCTATTTTGTGGAAAGAGTGTAAGGATCATATGACAGACTGGCATATCAAGGACTCATTCGGAAGAACAAACATTGCGTTCAGTATCCTGGTATTCCGTCTGCCATAAGACAGGTCCCTCATGGTCCAGACCTACCTTTTCCCAAGCAAGATGTTACAAGGGAATGTAGCTCTGAATCAGAATCTGATAACACAAATGATAGAACAGAGGGTGAAGAATACATACCAGCGCCTCTAACACAAGCAGATCTCAATGACCTGACACGACAACTAAACCTCTCAAAAGAATCGGCACAAGTTCTTTGTTCTCGTCTTCGTGAGAAAAATTTGCTGGCCCCTAGAACAAAATTATACTGGTATCGAGAGCGTGAAAGAGAATTTAGACAGCTCGTAACAATCCAGAGAGATTCATCATTGGTTTACTGGAACAACATTGCTGATTCGATAAAATCAGTGGGGATGGGCTATGTTGCTACGGAATGGAGACTCGTCTAGCAGAAGTTTCAAGATAGATCGCCTTCACAATGGAAATAAATACTCTTCGATTCCAATTGGTCATTCTGTCCAAATGAAGGAAACCTTCGGAAACATGAATCAGTTGCTGTCTGCTCTGAGCTAACGTGACAATGGTTGGTTGAACTGTGGAGATCTTAAGATTGTGGGATTTGTTTTAGCACTACAGGGTGGGTGCACAAAGTATCTATACTTTCTGTGTTTGTGAGACAGTCAGGCTGGTGATCAACATTATATCAGACAAGAATGACCGCCAAGAAAAGGTTTTGAGCTTGGTTCTCACAATGTTCAGTCTCGCCCTCTTGTTGAACCATACAAGATATTACTTCCACCCATACAAATCAAACTTGGACGTATAAAGAACTTTGTAAAGGCAAAGGACAGAGAAACCAGAGGGGATTTTCCCTTCAGCAGAAGTTTCCTCGGATAAGCTCAGAAAAGCTAAAGGCAGGCATTTTTCTTGGACCTCAGATAAG
This sequence comes from Morbakka virulenta, assembly GCA_003991215.1. Taxonomy (NCBI): domain Eukaryota; kingdom Metazoa; phylum Cnidaria; class Cubozoa; order Carybdeida; family Carukiidae; genus Morbakka; species Morbakka virulenta. The sequence continues at coordinate 412,808 of RDPX01000222.1, forward strand.
GGAACTCATGAAACACTCAATGTTAGATGATGTACTGAGTGCAGCTGAGCTGTCTGCTTTGCTGTAGCTTAAATCAGTAATTACAACCTTTCTTGGAAACAACCGGAGTTAAGAATACGAGAAAAAAGTCCTGAGGAACGTTCAAAAGTTAAGGGATCGCATATCAGTCAAAACGCACTTTCTACGCTCCAACATAGCCTATTTCTCTCAGAACTGTAAAGACTTAAGTGAGGAACAGGGCGAGTTTCCACCAAAACATTCTTGCCATGAAAGAATGGTACTAAGATGTGGTGGCTACTCAGCATAGGAGGAAGTTACTAAAAGGCCCTTGGTCCATGATTAGCTTTTGTGTAATCTACAATCTATATTTTCTGAATTTTGTTAGATCAAATGCATTCTTTTTGTGAAGAACTAAATCCAAATTAAAGGTAATAAAGAGCACTAAAGGGATTTAATAATTTTTCATTTACAACAGCTCAAAAACTTGACCTGATTTGACAAATTGAATGTGATTTTAGGATTTTGCATAGCAAAGTACCCTTGAGACAGCTATCACATGCTTGACCTTTAAAACCTCTCAGGCCAGTGTTATCAGTACCAGTTTCTGTGCTGTAAATGGTTTAGTCAATAGCTTCTAATATGAAATATGTGAAATCTTTGTTATTTCATAAAGTTCCTTTAGTAATTTGTGAACACATTTCTTGCTAGTTGAATTACTTTACTATATTTGAAAATTGTATAACAATCATTAAATATGTTAAGAGTTTACACTCTATAAAGCTTCATATACATCCCATATATTACATTTATGCACACAGAGCTACTGATATGTTATCAAAGAGTGAATATTACCTGGAGAATCATCGGCCCTTAAATATTTTTTACAATATCTTGCCATAAAAAGAGAACAATATTTCTAAGAAACATTCAAACCAAAACTTTGAAAAGCGACTTTCTAAAAGTCTCTCAAACCAATTTTTTATGTTTATGGTAGGCCATTCACTTAAGTATATTGATTTCAATAAAGCTTTTAACAATTATCAGTGCTGTTTTAAATTTATCATGAAATGTTAATAGATCTAAATATTTTTGAGGCCCTTAATACTTTTAGAGTCTGGTGGATGGTGGCTTCTCGATTTTACATAGAGAGTAATCAGCCATATTGATTGTAAGTATGCTCTCTTTTCAATAAAAAGGTTGTGTAAAGAAGTCAGGCTCTGTTTAATGGCATAAAACAGCAGGAAGGCGATTTGAAAGGGAATTTCAGGAAATCATTTTACTATTCGCTTTACTATATTTTAATATTAAAAGGAGACAGTAACAGACTAATTGTTGCTCATTAAAGGGGGAGTTGGGACAAGAAAAATGAATACTGTTGTTCTGTCTCCTACCTGACCAAATGGTAGCAAGATTTTATTTTACTTAGCAAAATATGTCGCCTCTTATTCGTAGCCCATTGGTGATGCAGCATATGTTTTGGACGCCTTCATGCTAAAACAAATTTTATAAAAAGTGAACTGAAAAGTAGAGCCAGAGAAATATGAAAATAATAACTAACTGGAGCGAAAAGGAAAAAATAATCTATTTTCTATAAAGGGAAATTAAAGCCTGGTGTTTGGAAAAAGAAGCCGAAGGAGTAATAAGGATAGAGGAGTAAGGTAAAGTTCCATAAAAAAACAGAAGATAAAAGGAAAGGGATTCGAGACCTTTCAAAAATACATGATAGGTGGTGGAATAAAGATGTAATGGAGTTTCAATTAACCATTAATACAATAACGACCAGAAAGAAGGGAGAAGAACAGTCCTTGTTCCAAAAAAAATTTTAAATGTTGTCTATAAAAAATAAAAAATTACTATCTAAACGAATATCGACCACACACACACACACACACACACACACACAGATATATATATATATAAATATATATATATATATATATATATATATACTTTGCTAGACTGTTTAAACAAATAACAACTTAACTGGTTAAAGATAAACAGCATTTATTCGATCTATTGCCCTGACCGGTTACCAAGGCGTCTTTGTTACGCCTATCAATTGCCTAATAATCATCAAAGGCAAAAACTTTGATCCATGTTTTGTTAATAACTCTATACTCAATTAGAACAGATATTGGCACTGATTCTTGGACAACAACTCTAAAAATAGGTACCAAATCTTTGCAAAAGGAAAAATATTTTCATGCAGTGTGATCAGAAAATTGTTAGTGGTTAAGGGTAAACAATGTCGACAATTCAATAATTGCTGTCTAGTCCTCAGAGGTCTGACAAGAGCCTTGCACGAACTCCAGGCTTGTAAAAGTGCTGATTATGTTTAAACCACAACTTGATAGTTTCATTTTTATACGGAAATTCATGGGTCTTGGGGTTGCCTTTTAAATAAAGTCACTCCTAACAAGACCGATGGATCACTAACACGTTTGGAGAAAAAAGAAAGAAAATATAAGATTGAGTAGATGAGGTTGCAGAAAGGTAGCTATTAACAAAGAATTTAATGTGTTTAAACTCATAGTCAACTGGAAGCTAAGAACAGAATAAGAATTGATGGCTCTAGCAGATCAAGGACCTAAATATTTCACATAAGTAAAGCCTCCATCTAATAAACAAAGAGGACTCCTCGCGAGAAAAGCCTCTGTATAGACCAGACATCCCTCCATACAGAGGTCAATATTTTCTGATTTCTGAGGCCCAGTCAGGCTGATATCTTGTTTCGAGTATTCAGATGGTTGGTAAAATCCCTATATCAAAGAAGACAACGTTATTCCATACACTGTCGTGATGCATATTTACAAATGAAAGGAGCGTTATTATGTGCACCCGTTAAAGAAAGACAATTTCAGGGAAGTAGACTTTTTGATATTAATAATGTAGGAATTCCAAGAAAATGCTTGGGTAAAAATAAGCCAAATATTTTTTAAATGTAGCACTTTCAGATATTGGTGATTTTAATTGTCAAGTACAGACGATGTGTTAATGATTTACTATGCTATCTTCAGAGCATAAAAACAACCCCAGTGGTCATAAAGGAAATGAATAAATAGAAAAGGCAAATGCATTGATAATAATGATCGATTTTAATAGTTACTGGTTATTTTTAAAGGTAAAATAGTAGCAAACGAGGATTAACTTTCGACTGTACTGCCTCTTTGAAGTGCAAGTGAAATCAATACACCTACAATTTATTGTACAGAATAAGATGTAGATTAATGTAATATGTTTAATAAATAGATTAACAACGTGGTTACAAAATTGAAAATATCTTAAGTAAGAAGAAAGTATAAATAACTAAGGTTTTATCATTTTGATAAATAAATCATGTATGAGGTACTAATGATCAAATATTTTTAAGTAAATGTTCTGTATAAGTAAAAATATACTGTGTCAATCAAATTTCGATAAAAAAGATAGGTAAAATTTCATCTTTTTTAGACAGAATTTCAGTAAATTCCGTACCTATAGTGGTTTTTTATATGAAACAGGGCAAAACATAAAATGTTCTGAAAAATCAACACTGCATTTTTATCAACAGTAAATATTTTTCTGCAATGTTTGGCTCGTTCATTATCTTACGAAGTCCTTACTGTGAGTTGCAACTTTTCCGAAAAGGACTTTTAGGTTACCTGGAAAAAAACCCTTTATTATTTTCATTAATTTTTACCATCATAATTACCTCTAGAATTAATGCTTTGTTGTTTAGTGCCCATACACTACTTATTAGCAATGTGAAACTCATTTGACGTATTAGTTTGAATGATAAGCTAAAAAAATATATGCAGTACACAAAAAAGAAACCAATATTCCACTATAAATGTGCATGGGCACAAAATGAAAATTATTTGAATACGATTAGCATTTATACTAGCTGTTTGATTACCAAAGATAGGACCATTATCACCTTGGTCAGTAATTGCAATTCAAATATTCATAATAAGGTGTATGACAACATGTAAAACGAGGTAGAAGTGATAATTGATTGACAATGCAAGCTTGTGTTGTTGTTGTTGTAGACGAATGAAACTATGTATTTGTAATTTGATGGGTGAACAGTGATCCGACACTCTTCCAAAATCATCCAGTAAACTTCTTCGAACGGTTTGGCACTCTGCACTTCAAACTTCAAATGTGCTTAGAGTTTAGCAACCTTTCACTAATTTTCCAACTAGCAGGGGAAAAGATGTATGAACCAATAAACTAAATAGCCAAAGTTTAATGTTTTGAATTTTATGATATCCAGCAATAACAGTCAGATCTTGACACTATTTCACACTAATTTTCTAAAAGTTATTCTTAATTACGAGAGGGCTCAAAAAGTAAGACATTTTTTCTATATTAAGGAAAACATTATTGACACAGGAACATGTACCATGTTTTAACTTGAAGCTGGTCCTCAATATAATTACCGTTTTTCTCAATAGTAATGTTTGATCTTTTAATATGGCATGTATCGTACTTCGTAAATTCCTTTTACTGGTTTTTGAACCACTTCTTGAACAATTTTTACATTTTCGTCACCCTCATAACGTTTCCCTGTCAGGTGTTGTCTTTTTCACTTGGTTCAAGAAGGTTACCTATGTAATCTTATTTTTGGTATGTAACTCTCTTGGTACCGAGTGGGCAAGCACTTTTGAAATCTCAAGTTACTTGCAGGTACTTACATTGCTCACTTTAAGGTTTCCTACTAACTACCCAGTAGTTAAGTACCTATAGATTCTGATCGGAGCATCTGCTTTTCCTTTTCTGCAAGGGCTCATAGAAATAGACTGTGTGTCAGAACAGTGTTCATGAGCTACTGTAGCAATTACTACCTTTTCATTATATGGATGACTTACTTGCTTGGTTACCTTGTTATAATCTAATACATTGGCGTAATGCCGATTCTATAATTGCTTGTGAATGTTCACTGAGTTTTCCCTCTCAGCAACAAGAAATCCAATCAAAAATATTTGTTTTTGTGTTTAAGGGGGCACTTATTTTTACGTTTGCTCATCAAACTTCGAATAGAAGAAACTCCAAACAGAATATATTAGTGTGTATCAGCTATATTATTGGCAACTGAGCTCAAAGTCAGGTAAATGATTATATAAATTGCCTGATAAAATTAAGAACGCACTACATTTTTTATTAATCTTCGTATGGTATTTTGAAATAGGTCAACATACAGGAAAGACAGAGAAAAGGGTTAATGGGCTGGTTTTGATTCATATCGAAGTGGGATATAATTTCTTAACGGTATTTCCCTGATAAAATGGTTACTTTATACAGTGAGCAAGAGTGCTTTTATACCTAAACTTAATTTTCTGGCTTGTTCTTGGCTACTAAGATTATGTTTGTTAATTGTGATGCCCATTGAGCAGATATTAATAGCATGATAGCCAAGGAAGGAAGTAGAGACGGGTGGAAAATTTGCTTACCTGCATTAAATACTATATATGAAAGAAAGACAAATCGTGTAGACAATGCTCAGCTTTAAAAAATAATTAGTGGGATTGACTTTGATGAATTTTTTTAAACACTATGACATTATATATATTATACATATATATATATATATATATATGTATTTATTTATTTATTTATTTATATTTATATGAAGAATCAAGGTTTGTTCAAAGTGTTCAATACTTGGAAAGAACTTTTCACAAGAGAAAACTTGAGACTTAAAGCAACAAGGCAGGAGATAATTTTTTCGTGTTTCCATTTACCAGAGTAAAACATGGTGCCAAATGAGTTAAAACGTTGCAAATGATAAACAGAGGGCTTCCTTATTTAATAATTTAGTAAAGCTTTTGAAGATCGAGTAATTAATCATTATAACACCTTTACTATTTTCTATTGATTAAGTTATAAGAACGCATTAGCTGTCAGAATTATAAAACAATAAGGTTTCTCTTATCTGTTGTACTTACTTTGAATCAATATCAATGGATCAAAGTACCATCAAGTTCTACCAATCTTTCACCAAGATACTTCCCCAGTTATTCCTAAGAGTTTTACCAAGATTCATTCCTGAAATGAATAAACGTACCGATAAAGTTTTTCAATTCTTTTTCAAGCATCAATGGTTACCTTAATAATCCTATCAACCAATTACATTCCATTCTAGAAAGAGTCCCGAAAAAATAAGATAGTAGCAGCCCGGTAGCTATATGTTATCTGGCCTTCGTATCGTTAACACAATTAATTGTTACTTAGTCAAGAAAAGAAAATTTTGAGGTAACTATTTCTACCTACTTGTTTATCAGAAGCTTAATTTTGTTATTGAAGCACTTTTACTTGGATTTTATCTCGGAATGTTTCGCAATTAGCAATATGTTCTTCCCCAAGTATCTTGATCACACTGTTTTTAAGTGCTACAGCATAAGTGACAGCCTCAATAGCTTGGCTACGAAATAAACAGTCAGATACACTACCTTTAGGAAAAACTTGGTGCTCAAAAACTCTTAATTTCTAGGAAGAGTATGGTTAGCTTAATTTGTTTATCGCAAGAGAAGAGCGCCAGCGTCCAGAAAAGTCAAGAAAATGTAGAAAGAAGGATACCATCACCTTAAATAAGGTAGCAATTGACAAACTTCAAACCTTGAAAGAAGAATATTATAAATTGTCTTGACAGATTAAACAAAACAAGGAGAAAAAGATCAGAATAAGTTTTAGATTTTTTTTTATATCCTGATGTTTGTTTGGTACTCCTGTTCAATGCCATTATTTTTGTCAGACTTTGTGATTAACTTCTTCACACTTTTTCGAGCTCCATAAAATGCCAGTTTCATTTTTTTTTAGAAGAGGTTTGAAAACATTGCTTGTATCGTAGTATTAAACGCATTCTTTAGTAAATCTAAAAACTTTATTTCCTTATTAAAAAAGGAATAAGAGCAAATATTCTTCAAAGATGCAATAACCCTCGAGTGTGTATTTTTATTTTCTTTACCGTTATTCTTATTTCAAACCTTACTTTCATTTTTTGTTGTGCTTCTCATTGCTAGCATCGCTTGCGCGTGAATCATTTTTTCTTTATTCATTTCAAAATAATCGAGAATATCGTCTTCCTTCCCTTTGTGATCGATAATATTCTAACAACTCCACATCTTCCATGTTTTTCCTGCGTATACCTTTTGGAGAAATTCATTGTTAAATGAGAGCCTCCAAATTAAATGCCACATTTGAGTCTAAAAGCTTTTTTCGAAATCCTTGCATGTCGCTACCAATTTGTTCAAACAATTTATCCCATATTAGATAGTCATCTAAATTATAAGATGGTTTAGTAACAAAAAACTGTTAAACACTGAAGGACAATCCAGCTCTGTTTCTTTATGGCAGACAAAGGCACGTTAATCATGTAGTCTCTCTAATTAGCGGACACCATTGGTGCAAAAAAAATATGTCTGCTAATTAGAGGTATCCGCTTTTTAGAGTGTCCGTTAATTAGAGAGAATACTGTATTCAAGTTTAGTTGAAGGAATTTTAGTTCTGGAATTTCCAAAGTTCTCAGAATTAAATCCATTTCTTCTTTGCTATAATAGTGGCTGAAGACGGTGATAAATATAATTAACATAGGCCTCGATAAATCAATTAATACCTCTGCCTATTAAAATCAGAATATAAAACCCTTTCCTAAAGAGTTTTTCTTACTTCTAGGATGAGATGTACATCAGAGTCAACCAACATGTAAATTGCAAAATTCTTGAGTGCTGAAAGGTTAAAACGGTTCAACATACTGTTTATGGTTTTAAACTAGTGCTCTAAGCGATACGATCCACTTGTGAGCCACTAATAAATATCAGCATTACCTTCAATTGTCGTTCTTGTCCCTTCTCCTCCGGATATAACTCTATGTTTGGAGTACTTAAAAGGTATCTGTACACAGCAACTCTTTCTTTCTTGAAAGATAATGATTTTCTTTATTGAATGTGTTCTTTGCTTTAAAAGCAAAGGTCTTTTGCTGGTAGCCTTCATTTTTGTTCAGAGGTGTTAGCTCAGTGTTGATGATTGGAGAGTCAGCACAGTAATTTTTATAAAATATATTCGACTTTTCCAAACATTTTGTAAAAAATCTTTCAGAAGTACAATCAGATTATCTTTCTTGACTGCAAATCTTTTATTAGGTTGTCTTAACCTGACAACCTATTCATTTTCCCGTTCTTTTATCCACTGGTTTCCAAACTCCATTTACAGGAACAGTATTTTGAATGAGACACTCTTCCTACATTGGTTTGCTTTGAAATTAAATAAATGTCGAGGTAAACGCCTTTTTAGTGTTTCTCTGATCTCTAGAATCCAAGCGAATAAAGCAACCCTAACCTCTGAAACCTTTACTTTACACCAATCACCTCTGGCTTCTTTGAAGGACATGAAACGGGATCTAGTAAGTGTTTCAGATTATAGCATTGACACGTTGCTACCTTGACGTCTTTTTCGAGTTGAAGATTATCATTGTTAAAATCCGACAAGTTTGAGTAAAAATATTAAGAAGCTTTTGTGGGAAACCCAATTGATGATTGCAATGAACCGTGCTTTTTTCTTTTTGCTTCATATTTTGTTTTCTCTTTATTTCATTAATCTCTGCGTCATATTCGTCTTTCAATTTAGCAACTAGCTCACCAAATCTTCTTCGTTACTTCATGTGCATTTTTGACATTGTACAGACAAATTATCCATATTTCCACCTTGTTTTCTGATTCTCGTGTTATTGTTATGGTTATGACTTGTCGCATAATGTAAAGTTTCTATTAAAATTTCTTTGGCTGATATTTATTATTATGCAACTTGAGTTCGTTGTTTTGTTGAGGTAATATCAAAAGGAAGGAAAGGACGGAATAGTGAGACCGAGTCTGTGTTTCGACCTTTTTTTAACTGTGTGACTGGCTGGAGATTTTTCCAAAATCAAATAAGTGGAGGGGCTAGAATTAAAATGTCCTGGCTGAAAATTAATTCCAAAAATATTTATTGGAAGGAGAGACCTCTGGTTCTGACTCCAGAGTAGTCCCAAACTAAAAAAGCAAAACAATAAATGTGCAGAGGCCATACCATTGTTTAAAATGTGCAAGAGAGCCAGAAAAATAGTGCAAAGTCAGGTTTTAAGTTCTATGTCTTCAAGTTTGGTAAAAACAAATATCAATGTGGTTTCAGCTGTAGAAAGTTTGATGGTAGGTGCTGATAAGAAAGTACACTTAAGAAGCACAACGACAGATTTAAACAAGAACATGGAAGAAAATGAATTGGGGATAAAAAAAGCAGTAGATGCTAGATGTTTAGAAATTAAAAAAGGGTCATAATTTTTTACTCTGAATATATTATTTTATTAAAAATTAAATACCTCGTATCGTGTAAAATATCTCACAGATTAAATTTATTGTAGTAAGGAAAATGTAGTGGTCTCACAGCGTTAATAGGTCGTCATTTATATTCTAGCAACAGTGAAAGTGACCATGAGAGACTATAGAAAAGGGTGCATGGCATAATTGAAGTCTACAAAATTAAAAGACGGTAGCGTCAAGAAAATTAGGGATGAAATCAAAGCAAACTACAATATACTAACTGGAAAAAAGGAAATGTCTAAACAACACAAACTGAATTGGAAATGGAGATTTTGTATAAGGCGGATGAAACAAAACAAGAGGAAGAAAAGTAATGGTGGAAAAATACTGTTTAAGGCATGGTTTAGAAAAACAAAATACATACAAAAAATGACAAAAAGCTTAAAAAAAATTGTCAGTTCGAGAAAAGGCAACAAAAAACTAAGAAAGAAGGGTATAGAGAAGTAATAAATAAGAAGTGCTAAGACAAACTTTTTGCAACTTAAACAAGTCATTGGCATCGCTAATCATTAAACATGCAATCTTCTTATGATATAGCAATAATCAAGGCGTCTGGTTGTTGTAAATCTAGTATTATCTTTTAAAATAAATGAGAATAATTTTTTAAAACACATCCTTGTTTATTGTCTAGTTTGTCAACCTACTTAGCTGCAATAAAAGCAACACATCAAACAACTAGAATTCTGCAATGGTTACGATGGGAAAAAATATACTTCTTTCGTATAGCACGTCATAAGCAAGTAAATATGTAGAGGATGATGTAAATAGTGACAGAGTTTTCAGGATTAGTCATGCAAATGATAAAGATCTTGGAAGGAACAGGTATACACAGAGATGATCTGAAAGTGATTGCGAAGGCAAAACTACGCCATGTTAATGAAAAGAGAGCAAAATGATGACAATTTACTAGTATAAGGGAGATCCAATGAATCTTTGGAAACATAGAAGAATAAAGTTACTTTTAAGAGTAACCATCTGTCCTTACATGGAATACTGTTTTCACATCTGGGCAGGTGCTCCCTCATCTCATCTTGCTGTTCTTAATAGAGTTTAGTGACGTATATTTAACTTGATAGGTCCAAATCTTACTGCTGCTATTGAACCTTTGTCTTATCGACGAAATGTGGCTTTTCTTAGTCTTTTGTATAGGTATTATCATAAAAAGTATTCTAATGAGCTTTCCTCGCTGGTACCAGTTCAGTTTGGTGCATTCCTTGTGAGTTGTTTTTCTTAACGTGACCATGTATATGCAGTTGTTGCTCTTCGTTGTAATAAATCTTTCTATGAATGTAGTTTTTCTCCTCAAACAGCTCAGTTATTGAACTCTTTGGCTTTTAAGTGAGGTCTTTCAATATATGATCTGAGTGTTTTTAATTCTAAAGTCGACACTTATCGCTTGTCTTATGCTCTTTTTTTGCTTTTTTCTTTTCTCTTCACATACACTTAGTGGCTCTATGCCTTGTTTGGTTCTTCATCATTAAAAAAAAGAGTAGGGATACAGTGGAAACGTGTGTTTGCTAAAGATTTGGCTCTCGTAATTAAAGCGAAACATAGTTTAAGGATGAATACCAGAAATGGCAAAAAGACAAGGCAAAATTAAATTTAACAACAATTTAACAATTTTTGGCTGGCATCAAGAAAAGAACCAGCATTATGGACAATGTAAATAAGATTGTCTTAGAGTATATGTGAGCATTGAAACATTTTGGTGAGATGTTACTTGAAAAAAACCCCTTGAAAATACAAGTAAAAAATCAGATTCAAAAAGCGTGAAATAAATGGGATTGGTTGTTTTGGGTCACTAACAAAAATCGTAAGCGAACGATCTTAATATAAAGATGTATACAATAGTTGTTAGGCAAGCATTATCTTTTGGATTAAAGAAGATTGTTTTAACTTGAAAATAGGTAAGTATATTTGATCCAAAGCTAATGTGAATCCCTAATCTGGCGGTGCGTATAACGTTGAGAGAAAAAAAATTAGTGATGATAGGGATGATCGAAAAGAAATTGTAATCAAGGTAAGACCAAGGTAGAATAAAAATAGATGGAAAAGGCTCTCATAAAGAGGTAATTATTATTTGAACATTGGCAGATATGAATAAAGTCTGGAAATACTACAAAAGGATTTTCGTAATCGAAGGTGACCTTGGATACTTAGGAGATGAAAATGGCGAGAGAGTATTCAGTTAACAGAACATGATTGATTCGGTTACGTTCTTATACAATGAATAAGAATAATTGTAGATTACACTGTAGCTGCCTTTTAAAATAGTAATCTTTTCTGAATTAAAAAATTAAGTACCTGATAATCTACCTCTTTGTTGTGCTGAATTTCTTTTATCCAAAAAAAACCTAATTAAAGCTATGACATACATTTGATTCTTGTGATGTTTACTCTTCTTGTCTAATTATTGGTAAAATCTGCTTGGTCAGTTGTGAAAAATCTGGGCTTTTTAATCTTTTTTAAATTTGAAGCTGGTATAAATGATTTTAATCTTTTTCAGCTTCCATTTTTTACGCTGTATATATTTCTTTTTAATTCTAATCTTTTCATTAAGGCTTTGCTTTGAACATCATTCTCAGATCATTCCTTAACTAAGTTTCGAACAACGACAATGGTTATTCCAAGAGTTTTATTAAGTTCTTTTACTTTACATTTTATTCTTCTTTTTTACCTTGGTTCCTTAAGCCTTTTCACTACCCTACTTTTGTCCTAAAAGGTCTCTACAACAAAGATCATTTCTCTGCAAATACTTTTAGTTTAATGTTCTCTTAATTTTGATATCAATTCTTCTAACTGTTGTCGGGAACGTTACATATTTAATTTGTTTAAAAGCTGTAAAGCCAAGTTTATTTGTTTTATATCCCCCCTTATGTCCTATAATAAGCTCATTTTTTCATGTCATGTAGCTTTTCCCTCTACTCAAATTATTGATCAGCTTTAGTTATTCATCTTTTCAATGGGGCTCCTAATTGGGAGGTTTCATCCATCTTTCTGTGGGCTCTTGTTTTCATTACCTCTCCTTTATAACAATATTCTCCACCAGCCACTACTGGTAAAATCTCTCAGCTTTAGTCTAGACCATTCTTACTTTCTTCAATTTATTTTTCTGCATAGCAATAAAAAATTAAGGGCATTGTACTACAAATGAAAATGTCTTGAGGAGACAATCTTGTTGATGCAGAGGAAAGAAAAGGCATGAAGTATGTTATGTTGTTACAAGAATGTCAGCGGAAACTGTGAAAGGTAGTGTACTATCACTTGGCCTTTGGGGCTGGAGAATATATGGAGCATATTTTAGTCAACAAATCTTAACACTGCTTCTGCTGCACCAATTCAGAGTTTAAAAAGTTCCACAGGTAACCACAAAAAAAAAGGAACATACTGGATATTGGTGGAAAGAGAAGAAAAAGGTTGGCGTGAGGAATAGCAGTTGATATCAGTACTGTGATACCACCATCAGAGAGAGATTCCCCGCCAGTTTAAACAATCAGTCGATCAATCATTCGGAAACTACGCAGTGGTTTCAGACAATAATATTACAGGACAGTATCTGGTTGTGTGTAGTGAGTCTGTTGTTTTTGGTTCTGTAGATGGTTATACACGGTTATGTTATAAATCCACATATTTACTCTAACAAACAGTTCCTATCTCACACTTTGGGTGTAGAGAAATCTATACATGGTTCTGCTACGTTTATCCTGTAACTTACTCTGGAGCCAACTATGGCTCCGATTTGTTTGATTAATCGCAGCTATTACAATTTTAGCACCACATTTGGATTTCAGCAATAGTTTTACTCTAACAGAGTGTGCAACAGAGAAAGTCTCTCTTTTTTATCTGATGCAAGAGCTGTTAAGTACTTTTGACCTTACATTTTCCTAATAAGTATTGGTTTGTTTTGTGAAAAACTCAATGTCATTAGTTTGGTGGGGTTTTTCTCTCTTCATAAAAATTATTGCATTTATTCCAACACCTAGCACCGTAACATTTTTAAAAAAATGATATGCTTTTTGCTCACATGTGAAGCTACCTAGTTATTCTTATTTATTAAAGGCTTTGTTATCCACGACAAAATGACCATTTAAACCAGGTCCATTCTTTTTTGAGCTGTGTACAGCACAAAATCTTCGTAAAATAACTGACACAAGTAAAATGGTAGTACAATATCCACTGGGAAAAGGAGTCTCCTTGAAAAGTATTTGGTGGCTATCATCTGCATTTATATCTGTTTTCAAATTATGGTACACTGGATTGCATGAGTCTATAATGTTCTTAAACAAATTAAATAATGCCATATTTTTCAACAACCAACAGAGTAGGACCTTATCGTACCTTCTTCAAATCTATCTTTTCCCTAAGAGTAGCACTTGATACAATTCCCTCTTGCAAATACTTGTTGCTGTATTTTTTTTTCATTTTAACCTGAAAAATTATAATTAAATCTTTTATATTTTATCCATTCCAGCGTTTGCTCTCTCCCTCTTTTACTCTTCTCTCCTCAACACAATTCCATGTATCAATTCCAAGTATATCTTGTCCAACGAGTCTTACGTCGCCCTCAGGCCTAATTTTCCACAATGGCTCTCCCTCCCTCACCTTCTTTTCACGTTCCATGTAGCTCTAATTCTTTTCTCAGTCAAGTATACTGCAGCAAAGGATAAGCTTTTTCATAATATTAATAATATTAGTGATAACAAACTTTAAAGTCGCATTAAACTTAGCTGTTTCCTTGTCCAACAGGCCAACTAATCAGAAAGGGAGAAACTTCTTTGAATACTTGGCCCCTTTGCAGTAGTAGGAAATAAAGATCGAAAAGTTAGCTAGTTGCTGATACTGTCGGAATAAACTGAAAGTAAAATTAAGAGATGGATGATTCTTTATTCAAGAGGTTATCAGATAAAAGCAAGACTCTTTACAAAAAAGGTTTGCTGAATATTATAAAAAATAGTTGCAATGGAGACAGGTCTTGCCATCGAACTCTGCAGTACAAATAAAAAAGACGTATACTTAATAATTTCAAATTTTCAAAAATTGATAGAGTAAGTTTTCTAAATAAGTACATATTGTAACTTTTGAGCCAATTCCCTTTTGTTGTATTTCTTGGTCACAGTCTTGATTATAAGGAACATAATTTACACCTTTCTTCTTTTTGGTTTTTCTTTCTACGTCCTGAGAGATCGTTCAGTATGCTTGATCTTTTACTGCTTTTAGCAGAGCGAATGCCGGTGAGGGTCTGGTCTTCCACCGTCATCCTACCAAGTACCTAACCATAACGTTTGTTTTTTATCCTTTTTGCCAAAGTTTGTTATCTCATATCACTGTCATTACATTGATCTCTATCCTAGACTACCAATATTTCTTTTACCCTTTTAAATACCGGTTTTACCCTTTCCAGATACCAACATGGTATTTCCTTATCTGTGTCTACAGAAACCAATTTAAGAAATAATTATTTGTGAATACTTTATTATTTTACTATAGACATTATCTATAGTCAAATACTATGGGGTTACTTCCATTGGCGTGTTTCCAGCAGCATGCCGAGCCCAAAGCTGTGAAATTGAGTATTTTCCAAGCCCAATAAATCTCACTAAGCTTATCTTCCACAATATCATGCCTTTTCTTGTCTAGATTAAGATTCTAGGTCACAAATGATTAAATGCCAAAAGATTTTAGTTGGATTTTGGGAGGGAAAAAGGATGAAAAGAGAGAAAGACCATAATCTTGGATACGGTAAATAAATTTTTGTTTTGAATAAATAACTATTTATTTATCAAAACTTTATCAGCCATATCCAGAAAACTTTTCTTTTTACTATTTATTTCAAAATAAAATAACGACTAAGAACTAAATGCATTTAATTACTGGTACTGAACAAATCATAGTGTCATTAAAATACAGTTTTAGTGGAGTTTGTTTGGGTAACGTACGAAAATGTTTTCCTAATAGATGAAAATGTGTCTTCATGCAAGGTCATTGGAAACCATGGACAGGAAGCAATTCAGCAAAATTTGATTCACTGGCTGTTACCAGCAGATAACAACTGCTTTTTAAGGAAAACTGGTAACAGTGAAGTTCAGGGAACGATACTAAGTCAAACAAACCAAGTTGAGAACGTTTACCTTATTAAATATATTGTGTAAATGCATTAACTGCAAGGGCAAGTATCAAGGAGCCAAGACAGTCCCCTCCAATACAACATTGGCCACCGGATAAAAGCTAATTTAGAAAGTATTGATCTTGTAAATTATTTTTATAGGAAGTAGTTTGAATGGGAATATGGGAATACAGTAAACACCGAATCACTTTTTTTTTTTAATTCAGTAAGAAAGGCACAGAGTGGTGTATGGTTAACCTTGCTAATTACATGATGCAGATGTGCAGTGGGAGAGGAAGATGAAAACCTTCTCGTGGCCTCTCCTGTGAGTAGCAGTTACACTGTGAAACCAATTGCTATCAGTATTTCGAACTGATCATCGCATTTGCTACGGGTGGTAAAAGGATAACCCCTCGGCCCACTGCAAAAGTATCTACCCCTCGTGAAACAAAATCTACAGTTCATCATCCAAGAAAACAACCAAAACAATGGGAATTTGGTATTGGTACATGCAATGTTCGAGGCCTCACTGCTTACGCTAAACAAGAGTCACTAATTAAAGATTGCAACCAATACAACATTGACATCCTCTGCATACAAGAAACAAAAACAAAAGAACATTTTGAAAAATCCACACCAGCAGGATATAAAATCATCCTTTTGGAACAAAAAGAAGCCACTTTTCGCGGCATGGGCTTTATAATAGGCCCCAGACTATCGAGCTGTGGGTATGAATACAAATACATAAGCGACAGAGTATGCTTTCTAGATATTAGCATACCCACTCGGAAAGGTACTCCTCTCAAAACAAGAGTAGTAAACGTATACGGTCCAACTAGCGAACGTGCATCAGCATCACCGGCTATGCTCGAAAAATTCTACTTGGAATTAACATCAGCCATCAAGATACCATCGAGATGGAAACTATTCGTTTGTGGTGATTTCAATTCCAAGCTAGGAAAGTTAACACCGAATGATATCACTGCTGGTTTACAAACCTGTATGGGATCATACAGTATAGGCAAACGTAACACAAATGGAGAAGCTC
>RDPX01000222.1:430936-470936 GCA_003991215.1 Morbakka virulenta
CTTGAATTCGCCATATCAGGAGCAACAATGTATAAAGCCAGAATAGGAAGCCACTCTACAAATCGTGTCAGCACCATCCGTGAAGACATCAAAAACTCCGGACTTGGGCAACTCCGTACCAGAAAACAGCTACAGAACCTAAGGGAAAAAGCAAGAGGGAAAAAGAACTGGAAACATTTCAACGAAGGTCTGATTGCATCTATGGGATGTCCTCGACTACCAAAGAAGCAGAACACAGAGGATAAGTAAGTAAGTAAGATGTGCAGTCCGTTCAAAATTTGTACACGTTTTCCGGATAAATTTATTTTAATGCCGTTTACAATGATTTTCTACCAAAACAACAATAAAATGTCGATAATACTTATAATTAATGTTATTATTATCCTTTTTATTATTATTAATATTATTATTATTATTATTATTATTATTATTATTATTATTATTATTATTATCATCATTGTTATTATTTTCATTATTATTTGGATTTGAGGGGAGGGGGTTGGCAACCTTCTCGTGGTCCTTCCTATCAGTGGCCGATGTCCCAAGACATGGGTGAAGCTAATGCCAACAACCCGAGCAATATAAACAGTTCAACGACAGATACAGATCAGGACGTCAACGGTATCTCTAGCACCCTTGCTGAAGATGTCGCGTTCGGCAGGAGAGGATACAGGGCCCCTCCGATTGTCACCAAGCAAAATCCCCGCAACATGTCGGACCTATATTTACCAAGTGGTTCTAAAATATTGAAGGTCCAACCAGAGCCAAGTATGAGGTCCTTCAACAACTGTGCCGCAAGCACTCAGTTTCGGTAGTGTTGTTGCAAGAAACACACTCGCAGAACGATGATAGCATCAAACTGAATAGATATACACTTGCGGAAGCTCTACATCACCCACTTCATGCCATTGCAAACCTTGTACGAAATGATTTAAGTTTTTCAAAGGTTGACAAATCTACTTCGACAAGCCCACTGCAGTGGTCGGCTATCGAACTAAGTTCTGGCTCTATCCGTATCGTAAACGTGTACAAACAACCCCGAGCCATGTTTAGCGGTCTTCTTGTCTCACATCACCCCGTAATTTACTCGAGAGATTTTAACTGCCATCATACGTCATGGGGCTATCGAAATAGCGACTCAGATGGCGAGGAACTCACTCAATGGTAATCCTGTGCTGATCTCAAGCTCCTCTGTTACCACAAGCTAATTAAAACATTTCATTCTGCAATTTGGAATACTTTCACCAATATTGGGGGAAATTTCCCACTATCGCAGCATCGCCCCACAATAATCTCACATCCTGCTATCATTGAAGTCACTCCAACAACCCCTCTACCATGATGGAATTTTAACAAAGCGAATTGGTCCGATTTCAAAGAAGCTACAGCTACTCTGCCAGAAACACTTCCACCAGGCAACTCTGAAGATATTGATCGCTTCTTTCGAGCATTCTAGTCACAAGTTCTCAGTACGGCAAAGCGACACGTACCACGAGGACATCGAAAGAGATTTATTCCATGCTGGGAACGCCAGTGTGACAACTTTGCTGAAGTACACGCCCAAGAAACTACCCTGGCGGAAAAAGAGGTAGAAGCTAGCAATTTGTTAGACCATATTAACCATCGTCGTCGAGAGTCTTGGATCTCTGCCATAATCAGCATTGATATGAAGTACTCCAGCAGGAAAGCCTGGTCAAAGTTTAATCAGTTAACTGGTAAGAAGAGGCTGGCGACCACTAGGAATGCAGTCTCAGCTAACTTGCAAAATGCCTTATCAACAATGGAAAATGTAAGGAATTTGACAAGGCTTTCACTAGAGACGTAAATAGGAAGCTCAAAGAAGCATGTCACACCCCTTATCCCGATCAAGACTGAGGAGTCCCTGAGGTCCCAGAAATCCGGTAAGAGTCCAGGCCCTGGATTCCGTCACCCTGAATTCTACAACCACCTCTACGACAACCGGTCGAATGGCTAGCCTCTTTCTACTCCACCTGCCTTCGAGTAAAGAAGCTCCCGAAGGTTTGAAGAAAAGCGAAGGTCGTTGCCATTCTTAATCCTCACAAACCTTCAGATGCACCTACTAGTTACAGGCTGGTAAGTCTTCTCTGCATTAATTTTATGATCATGGAACGCCTGATCTACAACCGAATTAAAGACACTGTCGACTCACAACTACCTCCAGAGCAAGCTGGATTCAGACCAGGAGGAAGTACCCTCGATCAGGTATGCCTTCTTACTGAGGACTTTCAATCCACTTTCCTTGCCAAGGGAAAAGCGGGAACTGTTCTTGTGGACCTTTCCGCCTCATATGACACCGTGTGGCATCGAGTACTAACACTAAAGCTGCCACAATACATTTTTAGCAAAGAAATGATCACAATGATAATGAAAATGATCAGTAACCGTGGATTTCAATTGCATCTTGCTGATGAGAAATCGAAACCTCGCCAACTTATCAATGGCGTACCGCAAGGGTCAGTGTTAGCACCAATGCTATTTAACATTTATACAGCTGACCTCCCTACCTGCATCAGTATGAGATACATATATGCAGATCACACAGCTCTTTTGTACAGTGCAAAGACATTCGAGAGCATTGAAAAGGTCCTGTCGGAAGATCTAACTGAACTAAAGCAGTACTTCCATTTCTGGCGATTAAANCGCCCCACAATAATCTCACATCCTGCTATCATTGAAGTCACTCCAACAACCCCTCTACCATGATGGAATTTTAACAAAGCGAATTGGTCCGATTTCAAAGAAGCTACAGCTACTCTGCCAGAAACACTTCCACCAGGCAACTCTGAAGATATTGATCGCTTCTTTCGAGCATTCTAGTCACAAGTTCTCAGTACGGCAAAGCGACACGTACCACGAGGACATCGAAAGAGATTTATTCCATGCTGGGAACGCCAGTGTGACAACTTTGCTGAAGTACACGCCCAAGAAACTACCCTGGCGGAAAAAGAGGTAGAAGCTAGCAATTTGTTAGACCATATTAACCATCGTCGTCGAGAGTCTTGGATCTCTGCCATAATCAGCATTGATATGAAGTACTCCAGCAGGAAAGCCTGGTCAAAGTTTAATCAGTTAACTGGTAAGAAGAGGCTGGCGACCACTAGGAATGCAGTCTCAGCTAACTTGCAAAATGCCTTATCAACAATGGAAAATGTAAGGAATTTGACAAGGCTTTCACTAGAGACGTAAATAGGAAGCTCAAAGAAGCATGTCACACCCCTTATCCCGATCAAGACTGAGGAGTCCCTGAGGTCCCAGAAATCCGGTAAGAGTCCAGGCCCTGGATTCCGTCACCCTGAATTCTACAACCACCTCTACGACAACCGGTCGAATGGCTAGCCTCTTTCTACTCCACCTGCCTTCGAGTAAAGAAGCTCCCGAAGGTTTGAAGAAAAGCGAAGGTCGTTGCCATTCTTAATCCTCACAAACCTTCAGATGCACCTACTAGTTACAGGCTGGTAAGTCTTCTCTGCATTAATTTTATGATCATGGAACGCCTGATCTACAACCGAATTAAAGACACTGTCGACTCACAACTACCTCCAGAGCAAGCTGGATTCAGACCAGGAGGAAGTACCCTCGATCAGGTATGCCTTCTTACTGAGGACTTTCAATCCACTTTCCTTGCCAAGGAAAAAGCGGTAACTGTTCTTGTGGACCTTTCCGCCTCATATGACACCGTGTGGCATCGAGTACTAACACTAAAGCTGCCACAATACATTTTTAGCAAAGAAATGATCACAATGATAATGAAAATGATCAGTAACCGTGGATTTCAATTGCATCTTGCTGATGAGAAATCGAAACCTCGCCAACTTATCAATGGCGTACCGCAAGGGTCAGTGTTAGCACCAATGCTATTTAACATTTATACAGCTGACCTCCCTACCTGCATCAGTATGAGATACATATATGCAGATCACACAGCTCTTTTGTACAGTGCAAAGACATTCGAGAGCATTGAAAAGGTCCTGTCGGAAGATCTAACTGAACTAAAGCAGTACTTCCATTTCTGGCGATTAAAATTCAACACGGCCAAAACTGTTTCAAGCGTGTTCGATTTAGCAAACAGGCAAGCTCATCGCAGACTAAAGGTTAAATTCGGCGCAAACACCATACCATTAAATAAAAATCCGAAGTACCTCGGTCTAACACTTAACCTATCTTTACCATACAAAGAGCATCTTCAGAAGACCACAGAAAATGTTCGCGCCAGATCAAATCTACTTCGTCGCATTCCAAACAATCGATGGGGTGTTTCATTTTATGTCCTCCAAACATCCGCGTTGTCTATTTGCTACTCTACTGCTGAGTATTGTGCCCCTGTTTGATGTGCTAGTTCGCATGTGAAACATCTAGACTCTGCCCTTAGTAACAGCATGTGCATCATCAGTGGCTGTATGCGCTCTACACCTCTTCATTTGCTTCCCATTCTCTCAGGAATTCAGCCACCTGATTTGAGGAGAGAAAGAATCATTCTTACGACCTACACCAGAGCGCTCAACAGTCAACATCACCTACTGCACCCATAGCAACTGTTCACAAACAGGCCCCACAAAGTCTCAAATCCAGACGTCCTCTCTCATCCCTCATCCAAACGGCAGTTCTCCGGATCTATGGACAGCAGAGCAGTGGCAGGAGAGGTAGAACAACACCGAGTGCAGATTGAAGCAGTAAATACCAGAGGCGTCAACTGAACTTCCAGGGCACGATCTACCTCGGGCGCCCTGGATTTTGCTTAACAGACTGAGGTCAGGCCACGGAAGGTATGCAGACGTTATGTACAAAATCGAGCTGAACAGAGCAATCAGTGCTTATGTGGGAAAGGCAAACACCAGAGCACGTGCTGTACTGCAGAGCCATTGGCCTTCAATGGGACGTGCAAACTGTGAACGAAGAGCTTTGAAAGTGGCTGCAATCTAGAAACTTTACCTTATAATATGATTTTTTTGATAGTTGAACATTCATACTTTTTGGCTCATACGAAATAAATAAATAAATATATATATATATTTGAATTTGACATTTTCCTCTGATTTCGCCTGTGTACATGCTTTTTATCAAATTTCCATCTAAATACAGAGAGCTTCGATACCTGCAATTACCATAATTGTAATGTCCTTTTGAGTGTTCTCAGCCCTTTTTGTGTCTTTTTTTCGTTGCTTAATTTTCTAGTGATGCCTTCCGATTAAAAGGCAACTGGTTGTAAAGGCTACGTTTTGAATCTTCAGTACCTTTGGCTTTCCTCGGATAGATTACCGATGCATATAGATTCCCATTACTAACTGCACTACCTATATTATATGTTATAAATGTCCTGTTTGAATACATAGACCATTGTACTTCAAGTTATATTAATTATTTTGACAGAGAAATTTATCTAATGAAACAGTTCCATCAATAAACAGGCATCTTTGGGCTTTGCAGTATTTGGTGAATGTATTTAGACGGTTTATTTGATTGCCTAATCCTTATTTATGTAAAAAAGTCCACAGTATTGTTGCCTTCTGGAACCCGTAGAGCTATACATCTTTTCCATACTTTTTTTGTGAGTTTTCAAAACTCTTCTTCATCGTCATATTTGTTTTTATCATTAGGTATAGGTACGCGACATTCTGACAAAAGGATTCCTATTGTTTGAAGATGTCGACTCTTTCATAGATAATCCAATTAAACATTTCTAATGTTGTACGTATACTGTTGGTTGATACTCTATATGATGAGTTGATTTTTTTAACTTGTAAACAACTTTGTTAATAACTTTGGTGTTTTCTGAGTGTATTAGCACACTGCAAAGACACAAATTGCAAGTATGTTTGGTATACAGGAACGTTATTGTAACCAAAACTCTTCAATATTGTTTTTTCATGTTGCCTTCCACTTATGGGATTTTTAAGCTGTTCTTTCCACCTCTTTTACCTTTACAGCACTCTGCAATTGGCATTATTTCCTTTCATTCTTATCTAGCTACAGTTTTGGTCCATTCAGTATTCTCATTAAACTGTATATCTATATCAAATGTTCTTTTACAAATACAAAACTTCTTAAAAGGAAACCCTTTTTAACTTTATTCTTTCCATTCTGCTATTCCATAACTTTCTTTTCGAAAAAAAAGGCAATTCATGCCTCAACTTGTGTTTTGTTTTATTTTTCCTTCACCGCAGAAATATTTTCACTTTTTATTTAATACCTTTTAGTAATTTGAAATAAAATTTTCCATTTAAGTCACAACCCTTGTGGTAGGTCACTTGGAAATTGCTATGTTTTCTGGTAGATTTTTTTTCCTCTGTTTTCTATTTTTGTCGTGTTTTTTTTTTCATTTCATCACCTGATCATTACTGTGACAATAAATAGGTACACAAGGTTTAGTTAGAAAGGAATTGTGTAACTTCATGGGAACGGACGACTCCTCATTTCATCCTGCCACTAAAAGATTAAAAAATGTCTGTCAGATAATGTATATATACTTCCTTGCTCGTCGAGAAGGGTGGCAAACAAGCGTGGTTTACAATTAGGCATGGGTTTGTGGCCGGTTAATCAACTACTAGAGCAAAACCAAATATTCTGAAATCTAAAATGATATTCTGACCCTTGACCCTCAATGTTCCTACCTTAACTACTCAAACTATATCTGGCAACCGTATACACTTATTACAAACGTTCAGGGTTGAGATCACTGATTTTCAGGAACATGAAACCTTTCATCCTGACGAACGTATAAAATATAATGATTCTAAAAACCAATGGATACGACCTATTTCTTACACTGAAAAGGATTCATGCAACGCAACGATTGATGGAAAAGGAGTACCTTTGAGCCACAATGCCTTAATTCCTTGTTGAACCTAAAATCAGTTAACTCTAATAATAGTAGCAACATTTAACTGAAATCCAAAGATCACCGTCATCTCATGCTGCAGTTCAACAAGCTATTCCAAAGAAAAAAGTGCTGCAGATTTTCAGTCAATGAGTGGTATTTAACACTCATAAACATCATGCCTTAGTTATTGATGGTGATATGAGAGGTAAAGTTAGTAAAGATGAGACTGTTTCATGATGATATTAAAAGAAACGAACGATTCCTGTTATACAATGAAAGAATGTAGTTTAGGCATCCTCTTAGTGTAAAAAAGACGGTAGACTGTGGACTTTTTCACACCAAAATCACAATAAAGCACAATTAGATCACATATTGATTAACAAAATATTGCAAAACAAAAGCATGGACTGTAAATCCTACAACAAATATTGTTCAATAGGCTCTGATCACAGACCTTGCTCCGTTGAAGTCAGACTTTGTCTCAGCGCAAACAAGAAACGCAAAGGTAACATAATTCACTAATGGCGACTTGGCTTCCTAGGTGAATGATGAAAATATAAGAGATGCTCACACTATTGAGGTTGAAGTTCAATTTCAGATCCTGTAGGATGAAAACGAAAATACAATAGCAGATACTATGTATCAAAACATCAACGAAGAGTCAGTGAAATTGCATGTTCCACCTCGATGAAAACAATAGAAATAAAACGCTTGTGGAACTAGCAAAGAATGTGGAAAACGCAAAGTTCTGGAGGGTGCTTTTGAAGAAAAACGAACAAATCCAAGCCCGGTAAATAAAATACTGGTAAATAAAGCAAAAAAATGAACTCGATATAGCCTACCTCATGGACCAAGAAAGATATGTGCAAGAGGAAATAGTGTCTAATGAAAATGTTTATATCAATCATATATCTTTATTGGCATGGAACACAGTCAATAAAATATCTTCTGGATTATCAGCCTATTGATGTATTCTACCCTCTTTCCATAAAACTAACGATGTCATTGAAGAAGAATTAAATAAAGCTATTCAATCAGTGGAGTCTGGTACATTATCTTATTGGAGTCACAAGTATTGACTGAAACATGTCACATTCTTATTAAAAGTAGAGTTATCTTGAAATCATTCGTATGGTACTTCAATATTGATAAAGTTTATAACCTTAATTTTTCCACTGGGAGCTGCACATAAAAAAGATAATAATAAAGAATGAAATGTTTCTTTTGTTACGAACACATACAACTCATTCTCAGAATATGCTTAAGTCTTGTGATGGAGAACACTTTTAAATTATACAAACAAATAGTAGTACTTATAGGAAACTATCACGCAATCTTAAACGAATTTCAACTTACTAAGTAATTTCCTAATGTATTAATAAAACAGAATAAAACATCAACATCTAAACTGTTGAACGTCTACTGTTCTGTAATCGAATGCATGTTAAAAATTTAATTTGTACCATTCAAATGGACTGAAATGATAGATTCAAACAGCTTCTCCTTTTCAAGGGAAGAGGGGCTTAGGATTTGACTTGACTTGACTTTGCTCTTGAGAAAGCACTGTTGAGAAGAACCATGCTTTAAGACATGCAACAGAATTCATACTTACACAATTCAAATAGAACCTTTGAATATAAGTTATGAAGCATTTTTAAAACATCTGAAATTTGATCCTCTTTCAACAATAACACTGAAGAAGTAATTCTTGAAGAAGTATAGATTTACAACACAAATCTTCATCAAGATGATACGTCAGTCTGACATAAACTCGTATTTACGTAAACTGGACTAACCTTATAGCGAAATTTGCTTGTGAAAGTTGAGAAAGTTGAGACCAATGCATAAAAATGTTGAAACTTCGGATTTCAACACCCTGTAAGAGTTCAAAAAAATCAAGAAAACATGCCACTTTAATAACAAGCCCAACAAGAAATGGTAAGAATGAAGAATAGAGCAAAATTTGCAAAATTGCAACTACCTAAATAAATAGAATGACTAAAAATTCTAATTAAAAAAATAGAATTACTCAAGATGCAAACTACCAAAAAATGGTCCTTTTCATTCATCCTCATAGTACTGTGTGCTCTTCAAAGGGTTTGTTTAATACAAAAACTGGAGAACACANGCATGGAACACAGTCAATAAAATATCTTCTGGATTATCAGCCTATTGATGTATTCTACCCTCTTTCCATAAAACTAACGATGTCATTGAAGAAGAATTAAATAAAGCTATTCAATCAGTGGAGTCTGGTACATTATCTTATTGGAGTCACAAGTATTGACTGAAACATGTCACATTCTTATTAAAAGTAGAGTTATCTTGAAATCATTCGTATGGTACTTCAATATTGATAAAGTTTATAACCTTAATTTTTCCACTGGGAGCTGCACATAAAAAAGATAATAATAAAGAATGAAATGTTTCTTTTGTTACGAACACATACAACTCATTCTCAGAATATGCTTAAGTCTTGTGATGGAGAACACTTTTAAATTATACAAACAAATAGTAGTACTTATAGGAAACTATCACGCAATCTTAAACGAATTTCAACTTACTAAGTAATTTCCTAATGTATTAATAAAACAGAATAAAACATCAACATCTAAACTGTTGAACGTCTACTGTTCTGTAATCGAATGCATGTTAAAAATTTAATTTGTACCATTCAAATGGACTGAAATGATAGATTCAAACAGCTTCTCCTTTTCAAGGGAAGAGGGGCTTAGGATTTGACTTGACTTGACTTTGCTCTTGAGAAAGCACTGTTGAGAAGAACCATGCTTTAAGACATGCAACAGAATTCATACTTACACAATTCAAATAGAACCTTTGAATATAAGTTATGAAGCATTTTTAAAACATCTGAAATTTGATCCTCTTTCAACAATAACACTGAAGAAGTAATTCTTGAAGAAGTATAGATTTACAACACAAATCTTCATCAAGATGATACGTCAGTCTGACATAAACTCGTATTTACGTAAACTGGACTAACCTTATAGCGAAATTTGCTTGTGAAAGTTGAGAAAGTTGAGACCAATGCATAAAAATGTTGAAACTTCGGATTTCAACACCCTGTAAGAGTTCAAAAAAATCAAGAAAACATGCCACTTTAATAACAAGCCCAACAAGAAATGGTAAGAATGAAGAATAGAGCAAAATTTGCAAAATTGCAACTACCTAAATAAATAGAATGACTAAAAATTCTAATTAAAAAAATAGAATTACTCAAGATGCAAACTACCAAAAAATGGTCCTTTTCATTCATCCTCATAGTACTGTGTGCTCTTCAAAGGGTTTGTTTAATACAAAAACTGGAGAACACAAACAATTTTTCAGGAGAATTTGTCAGACCACGAAAAATAGTGAAAACTTGGCTTTATGGTAAATAATACTAAAGAAACTAAGGTTTTTTTAAATATACTGCAGCAGAGTTTTACAGAATTCCTGCTCAGGCAGCTTTGGAGGGACATATTTAAGTTGTATTTCTAAGAATGTTGTGAAATCTAACTTAAGAACAATAGGAATCGCCCGAGAACAATAAAAGCTATAGGTTTTTACTCAAAAGCAAGGCAAAAATAAAGCCTGGATCGAGAGACAAACATCGGGTATACAACCAGCGCCACCTGCACTACCATCACCACCACCACTACCTCANACTGGAGAACACAAACAACTTTTCAGGAGAATTTGTCAGACCACGAAAAATAGTGAAAACTTGGCTTTATGGTAAATGATACTAAAGAAACTAAGTTTTTTTTAAATATACTGCAGCAGAGGCAGCTTTGGAGGGACATATTTAAGTTGTATCTCTAAGAATGTTGTGAAATCTAACTTGAGAACAATAGGAATCGCCCGAGAACAATAAAAGCTATAGGTTTTTACTCAAAAGCAATGCAAAAATAAAGCCTGGATCGAGAGACAAACATCGGGTATACCACCACCACCACCTGCACTACCATCACCACCACCACCCCTACTTTCAAAACAAAAATACAAGAAGACGTACAGTAAACTGAGATATGTAATAAACAACTGCGGGAAGGAACAAAATAGACCTTTTGAAATGGGTTGGGACATTTAGTTACATTTAGTCTTTGAAAGTAGATTTTGACACATCAGTTTCCAAGTAAGTCATCAGAAGGAGAAAGAAAAGAAATTTGAAATTTAATAGAAGTAAAACATCAAAATTTGAGAAAAGCATAGCTAAGGCGGCATTGTTGACTCCTTACACCTTAACGTGGCGCAAGACAGGAATGAGAGTCCCTTTCTCCATTGGCAAAGGCGCTACTGAATTCAATCTTACAAAAATAACAGAACGGTAGGACAGGATGGTGTCGCAATTGAAGTATGGAAAGCACCTTTTCTAAATAAAGAACTCTTAGAAATTTGTAACAAGATCTATCAGGGCAATGCGTTGAATATTTGGCTATGCGGATGTATTAAACCTATTCCAAACAAAATGCTCTTGATGTAACATCAAACTATCGAGGCCTGAGACTATCGCTGTTGCTGTAAAAATCTACAAGAGGATGGTGTTTATTGATCAATGTGGTTTTAAATCAGGAAGGTCAACAATAGTGCAAGTCTTAACTTTGTAAAGGATTATTATGGGATAAAATTTAAAAAAATGTCAGTTGATGTTGACTTACTTCAGAAAAAACGTATGGATGTGATATATTCATAAGAAGTACCAAAAGATGTAATATCAACAATTGATATTCTTTATGGCAATAAAATGGCAAGTCGTATCGCCTGACGGCAAGACATCATTCTTTATCAATTTTGCAGGTGCTACAATAAGATTATAAGGACCATATCTCTTCATGAAATGCTTTGACTAGAAACTGAAGATTGTAACTAATGGGGAACACAGACTTGAAGTTTCACTGAGCAAAGCTCGAAGCAGATGACATCCGGCTAGGTCATTACAGACACTGATTTTGCAGACGAGATTTCACTTCTATTCATTGCGGTTAAACAACCTAAAAACGTTTACATCGTACTCGAGCTGCTGCTAGATAAATTGGTCTTTACATAAAAATAGACTAAAATAGAGTTCATGAGCTACAATAACAACTACTTAAGCAACGGATGGAAAGAACTTGAAACAGATAGAGGTTTCTTATGTCTCGGTTCTTTGATTAACTCTTGTAAAGAAGTCATTNTCAATTTTGCAGGTGCTACAATAAGATTATAAGGACCATATCTCTTCATGAAATGCTTTGACTAGAAACTGAAGATTGTAACTAATGGGGAACACAGACTTGAAGTTTCACTGAGCAAAGCTCGAAGCAGATGACATCCGGCTAGGTCATTACAGACACTGATTTTGCAGACGAGATTTCACTTCTATTCATTGCGGTTAAACAACCTAAAAACGTTTACATCGTACTCGAGCTGCTGCTAGATAAATTGGTCTTTACATAAAAATAGACTAAAATAGAGTTCATGAGCTACAATAACAACTACTTAAGCAACGGATGGAAAGAACTTGAAACAGATAGAGGTTTCTTATGTCTCGGTTCTTTGATTAACTCTTGTAAAGAAGTCATTTTTACAATAATAGGAAACATTTTGGTTTGCTTTGAGAAAGATGAGAAGAATTTTGATGTCGAATTTTTTAACTCTTAAAAAAACTTTCGTTTTTTAAATTAACTGTTTACAACACAATTTTATATCATTCCTTGACGCAGAAACTCACTGAGGGTTTCCCAAAAAAGCTAGCTGATACTTTCATAAAACGTTCAGGGTGGTAACAGGCGTCTCTCACAGAAACATATGATAAACCTTGAAAGGTATGGCAAACATTTAAAAATAACAACTGTATTTGCTGAACAAGGAGTGAGATTTAGCAAGCATTATTGGAGAGACAAAGAAGTCTACAAGCTGGTTCTTTTAGAACCCTTTCTAAGTATATCAATATGTTACAATTTTTTCTTAAAGATGACGTTTATTCGTTGTCAGCATGAATACATTTTGTAGTAAGGACATCCGCATGAAGTTCGGATACTCTGTTTTATGGAAATCTCATACGCTGGCCAAAGGGGGATGAGTATTAATGCCTAAGTGCCCTAAAAGTACACTTAATCTTAGAAGATCAATTGAAAGAAAATATAAGAACATTTGCTTTGAATGTCTCGGGAAACTATTAAAATCAAAGTTCAAATCAAAGGAAGCTAATCCCTACCATCAATGTGCATGTTGTCTGTTTTCCATTACTGTGCAAGCATAATTGATTGGATACAGCAAGATATCATATAGGTGGATAAAATCACACAAAAAAGACGCATAGCTTCAGTGCCACCCACACTAAAGCGAATATTGACAAAATATATTTGCAAAGGAACTGTCTTAAAGGTCCCATAGCCATGCAGGAGTGTGTGGATTTTGAAAGGAACGCACTAAATTTCCACTCAGTAAATAGTGAAAAGGAATTGCTGTAAGCAACTCACCAGGGCTCAGCAAAGAATTAATCAAGATGAAGGAAATGAAGGTCAATGAGTGAGCGTCATTAGTAACAAAAAGAAGCAGAAGAACTAAAAACAAAGAACTCATATCATTGTCAAAAACTGGGAATAATTAAAAAGATGAACAGATTGTTTGCTGGTAGCAGCACAAGATCAACACTTCTAACTAGTTTTATAGAAAAAACAATTAATAACTTAAAAGATAGTAACAAATGACTCCTGTGTAGAGTGAAAGTGGAGAATGTTATACACACTTTCAGCGGCTTTGGAAAGCATAAGCACAAAAACTAAAAATAGCGTCATGACAACATGAGTAAAAATCTCCATTAAAACCTACGCCATCCCTATGGATTTGATAAAATGTCATATGATGTAAATACTCACTCTAACCTGTTCTTAGAAATAATAAAGCGAAGGTCTTGATAAGCTGAAACGTCATCCAAACTAAAAGAGTAAACTAATAGAGTCATCCATCACCGACAACCAATTTAAGCATCTCAAAAAGAACTGAGAATGCAACCTAATCGACGTGACTACACATGCTGACTTTTAAGCAGTAACTAAGAAAAATGGAAAAAGCCAACAACTATACAGAGCTTAGAGAAAAACTCGCGCGAATGTGGAATGTCATCTCCAAATTTATACCTATTGTAATTAAAACCCTTGGAAGCATCCCATAATGTCTACCACATTAAAACCTGGCACCATTTTCATGGGCACAATATTTAAATCCTATTGGTTAAGAATATTTGACCTGGATAAATTGAAGTTACATTTTGCAGCAGCTACCTAAAGATAACACGTTGGCAATTTTCTCATCCCTTTCAGATATGAAGCACTGAATTGGTCTCAGGCTCAAGCTAGTTTGTCTTGTGTATAGCAGGGACTCTTAAGCCTTGCTTGAAACCTCTTCTATAGTTGGTGTTAAGATAAAATTTTGTAGTGCCGTACCAACAATTTCCAGTTTATGTAAAGGAGAACTCCAGCTTGCATGGATTGTCGTACGTTTTACCAAAATTCATACCCCGTTCTTAGAGGGGGAGCAAGACTGCGAAGAAGTGTGTTTAAAGAAAATTATTAATTTTTCATATTTAAGTCTACATAACATAAAAAATCACTATTATCACTCTATTTGAAGGAGGTCCTCCTTTCTTCGTTTTCTGAATTTAAAAGTTTATATGAAATATAGACCCATATGATGTAATCACGTATATAAAGAGAATCTATTTTCTGGTGATTGGTAAACGTAACTGTCTTATAGGAGACCTCTTGTCCAGAACGATTGACATATTTCGTGGTTTATGTCCGAAAGCTAGTCTAACATGAAGAAGTTTTTCAAAAAATATTTGACTGTTGTCCCAATACTAGTAGTATTCCTATAAACCTTTTTTTGTCCGGAGATGGATGACAAGAATGATTAGGTTCATAATGATATCATATGGAGGTTGCTGCTTGTTGTAAGCATAATGTAGGAGAGAGCGAAGAAGAATAACTGGCTTCTGTCAATTTTCATTTCAGAATTCACTTATAGTTGGGAAAAAAACTAAGCAAAGGAATTACTTACTTGTTGAATACTGGGAGGTTGAAAATGGTAGAGCAGGTACGGCGGCTTCCATGCCAAAATCTTTTAGACTTTCGTCAGTTGTGAACTCATTTCTATCGGTTCCTGAAAGATCTCAGCTTCGCATGGGTTTCCAACTTTCCCCCTGCACCTCTATAACAATTTTAAAAGTCATATTTTTTTTCATTCCCTAAGTGTACTAAGAAAACTCGTTTACCGTATGGTCCTCCCCATAGCGGTCTCTGGTCATTTTGTCCTTTCTGTGACGATTTCTTGCCAAATTCTTTCTATTAAACGACAGAGGACTCGTCAACTTCGAGTATTTACGTAAAACAGCATGTGCTTCGTATGTCAGTCACTCAAGGCAAACTCATACTATGTTGTTCAACCATCCTCAGTTGCATGCTATAACTAGTACCTGTTCCTCTTTGATCTTCGAAAATCTACCTCTAACGCAAAGCTGGCTGACTAAGGCAATGTAAACTTTCCAAAACCAAATCCTAATGCAGTCAGAATTCAGCATGAGTGAGCATTTCTCTGTGTGTTTACGAACCAGAATACATTTTTATTTAGTGCTTGTCACTTGTCGTTTTTGGTTGAGTGGGGGAAAGCAGCGTAGTGTGTTTTTCAGCTTTTGGTGAGTATGGGACCGAAATTTTTTCCCGCTCGGGGAAAAAACTTTACGGAAAAAAAGCAACTGTATGGCGTCAGGAAGGGGATCTGGCAGTGAAATTCCTCACTGCATACAACAGGAACTGTGAAAAAAATTTAAAAGAATATTCTGGACGTTGTGAACATTTTATCAAATCTGTTTATGAAATTATTAAGTACAGTTATCATATAGATTAATACCAGAGTTCTTATATTGATACTGTGAATTTTTTTGTATAGTATTGCAATTCAATTTCTTCCAAATGTCAAGTCTTAAGAATATCAAGACTTGTCCACTTTGCTTGGTGAAAAAATAAAATGAGGAAATGAAAATAAGAGTCTATAACTGCGGCCAAAGAAATGCTATTGCTTCATACTAAATACACATGTATATGATGTATACCTTTTGAGGTCAAACAAGTGTCAATGTGTTTTTGCAAAGCCTGACAGCTCGTCGAAAAAAGAGAGGTTTGGTTGTGCCGATAATCGAGATATTGGGATAAATAATATGGCCTAATTAATTTAGGTGCATAAAATTCCATTTTCATCTCCAATCTCATAGGGATTATTATTGATTAATAAACTTATTTATTTATTATTTATTCACTTAAAATCTTTATATAGGATGGAAATATTTCAGCATTACATACATTGCTGTTATTATACGCCTTGCATCAAAATATGCAAAAATAAAACAAAAAATGAAAATGTAAGTGATCAATAGGAAAAACCAGTTTTTGCTCTCATAACTTTTTTACACCAATTAAACAAAATCTCGATTGTGTAACTTGCAGCTTAAGTGTAGGAACTTGCATTTAAAAGCCGTTATTTCTTTTCACTGTTCCATGAACCTTTAATTCAAAGAATTTTTTTAAGTTTTTAGGGCAAGTCTCAGTGCTTAAATATTTTTGTTTAAGGATAACTGTGTGTCACCTTAAGTCGCTGATGCTTTGTCTTCGGTAGCTATACGTTATCCTTAAGATTCTTTCGTCTAAATAATTCAATTTCCTGAGCTGAATGTTCGAAAAAATTTAAGTTTATTGTAGTTAGAACACGGGAGCAAACTTCCTTTAAAAAAACTTTTAAGATTCTCGCACAAGTAAGTACTTTAGTTTGATAAAATAAAGATAAGCACTTTTTAAAGATATTAAGGCATATCTTGAATAACTTTTTCATTCTATCTGTTTCATAATTTTGGAGTTCACTGAAAAAATTTTTTGAAATAATTTATTTTGGAAAATGCAAACGTAGTACATTCGTACAAAAAATCAGTATTTTCTGTTGACACAACAAGACCCAATTATATTTTTTTGCCATAACAATTTAGCCTAACCTAATTAAATATCAATTATCTTCCTGAAAATGACTCTTCAAGATGTTTTCTGGGACCTACTTTATTGATACAGGTGGGTAACAGAACTTGCATAATGGAGTTTGGATCACTGTGTGATTTAAGTTCCATTGGTGTCTGAAACATCCAGTGTGCTCTCAGATTCTTGATAGTAAATAATTCTATTTTTAGAGTTTATTTGACTCTTTCCAAGCTATGCCATGGAGTAAATGTAAATCGTATCGTAGTCAGCTCTGCCTTTCCCCCTTGTAAATGTGCTGCCATGTTTTGATGAATTTAGACATTTAATAATAAAGTATACCGTTCACTTTCAAAGGTAATTGGGGATTGTGTCTGTATTGTCTGCGGTTTTTGTTTACAAAGATGATTTCGCTTTAACACAAAAAGCTGTATTAAGATTGTTGGTATAAGATTAATCACACCTCTGTGATCCTAGTTCTTAATGGCATTACCTAGGATGAGTTTGTTATTATAACATCGCTTAGTACTATTAAGAATTTAGAGTTTTACTTGCAAAACTTACAATACAGCCATTTTGTTCCCACGTAATGGTGCATTTTTGGATATTGGACATGTAATAGATAGGGAACGATTGAAAAATCTACCACAGCTCGAAGTTAAGGAATAAGGCGTTTTCGATAATTAACTAGATTTTTAACTATGGAAGAAGCATAACGTACCTCGTCTTAATATATATCGAAGAATATGTTGTTTGATTAGTATAAACTCGCTTCTCACTCAAGATCTCTTTTGCGTCGAAAGTGGACTATGTCATACAGATATCGTCTTTTTAACTATTTCAAGTGAAAGGTGTATTCACTAGCTTAATTTCAAACTTACACGTTTTTATTTCTCTCACACCAAATGGTCTTTCACATTTTAAAGATCATGTGAAAAAAAGATTTAGCTCTGTAACTTGTAAAATAATTACTTAAATATAGTTTTTAGACCTTTAAAAAACCGTATGCAAATTATTATTTGAAAACCAATATACTGTAAAAGAAGAGAATGGTTACGCATCTGAGAAAAGCCTCTCCCTGTTTTAACAAATCAAAGTTTATCGACAGGTTTCCTAGTGTAAGAATG
This sequence comes from Morbakka virulenta, assembly GCA_003991215.1. Taxonomy (NCBI): domain Eukaryota; kingdom Metazoa; phylum Cnidaria; class Cubozoa; order Carybdeida; family Carukiidae; genus Morbakka; species Morbakka virulenta. Next base: position 448,903 of record RDPX01000222.1, read on the forward strand.
AAAGAAAGAAATATTCAACGAATAACTAAAGGGAGTATTTCTTCGTTTATAAAAGCAAACTACAAATTTCTTAAAATCTGTATAATTTAAAGAAATCTTTCTACCTTTAAGATAGTGATTTGATCATGCCAGCAGAAACATTAAATGTTTTAACAGTTGATCATTCCGTACTTCTTAGCCAACATTCAGTAAGTAACAGGAAATACTAGGCTAGTGACATTACTTATGTTTCCATGTACACATGCACATTGATTAAACTAATTTTAAGATCTTACATTATTGCGTAACACCGCATACTTTGCAAAACATTATTATATACCTATTTTATCTCGATTGAGCCATAATCCTTAGTTCGACTGAATTGTTTTCACTGACAAAAAAACGATTTTCTCAAAGATCTCTTCGCGGATAAAGGCGGATCTCTCACCCCTGAATCAAGTGCTTTTGGGAGATGGGGCTCATCAGCCTGGGAAGGCAGTTTATCTAAGAGAACAAAAACTTTGATTTCAAACCTATGCTGCCTTGCAGCCACTTCCACTATTCATCCTCAATGACTTTAATGCCATAGTTGGTGAGGATTACAGATCACGGTCTACATGTCTTGGTCAGTTTGGCACTGGAAAGATGAATGAAATTGATCAACGCGTGCTGGAGCTGTGCTGCCATCCTGCTTGTTGCATCAGCAATATTTTTTTCAAAACGAAACTCAAACACAAAGTTTCGTGCAAACAATCAAAATCCAAGCACCGGCACCAACTCGACCTTTCTCTTATCAGAAACTGCAGCCCATTCAAGGTCAAGATCACATGCAGCTATCAGAGTGCTGACTGAGATACTGACCATTTGTCACTGTGGAGCAAAGTGAAACTACGAATAAAGAAAATGCACCACACAAATGTGGAAGAAGCACCTCTCATTGATACCAGCAAGACCCGTGACCAAAGAAAAGTGGACCAATTTTCACTAGTGCACAACGAAATTTTTTCAGGGCTGCCCAATGCTGATGCATTTGCTAGATGGAAGCATTTCAAGAACACTGTTTACAATGTTTCCTTGACCACATTTGGCAAGACGACCAGCACAACGACAGACTGTTTTAGGGATCACTCCATAGAGATGCCACCAGTCAACGAGGAAAAGAAAAAAGTCCAAGTTGCATACAAATCCAGCCTTAGTGAACACAACCTAATAGTCCTTCAAGTCGCTCACTGCAAAGTTCAGCGGACTGATCGAGGATGTGCTAATGAGTACTGGCTCAAGCTTTGCTCTAAGTTACAGAAAAAAGTCGAGACAGGCAATATCAAGAGGATGCATATTGGTCTCTGTATCAAACAGGCCATAGGTACAACGCAGAAGAAAATTTCCCTTCTTAAATCCTCTACAAATAAGGTCATCTAGGATTGGGAGCAGCTCATGAACCTTTGGGTACCTGGGTACAGCACTTTTCTGAGCTATGCTCCAGAGAAAACATTGTAATCGAAGAAGCACTAAATGACATTGAGTGCCTGCCTGTGATGGAGGAACGTGAAAAACAAAAACCCTTCCAGAAATGAACACAACGCTGGAGGGCCTTGCCTCTGTGAAAGCGCCTGGGAAAGAAGGAACCCCCGACGAATTCCTGAAATGCTGCAAAGAGGCCATCATAACTGAGCTACAAGAGATCCTTTCTCTTTGCTGAAGAAAAAGAAATGCACCACAGGATATGAAGGGTACAAACATTGTCACCTTGTACAAGAAAAGAGGTGACAGAAGTGACCGCAACAATTATCATGAGATTTCTCTTCTTGGCATTCTCTTGAGGTTGTTTGAACTAAAGTGGCTTTAGGTACTTGAAGAAAGGGTATGGTCAAAATCAGTGCCATTTCAGAGCCAACAAGTCCACCTTTGATATGATGGTCTTCCTCAAGCAGCTGCAGGAGAAATGCAGAGAGCAACTACAGTCACTCTTCATAGCTGTCATAGATCTGACAAACGCATTTGATCTGGTCAACAGGAACGGCATTTTTAAGTCGTCAACAAGATAGAATATCCGCTCACGCTTCTTGGCATCATCAACTTCTTCCTCGATGACATGAAGGGCATCATGGTCCTTGACAGGTCAACATCAGACCCTTTTGACATCCAAAATGGAGTAAATCAGGGCTGTATTCTTTTACCTACCTTTATTGAAATTTTCTTAGCTGTGAGTTTCCCTTTGCCGACGATGCAGCTGTCACGACCAAATCACCCAAAGACATTCAGCATCTTATGAGCCTTCTTAGTAAGGCCTATTAAGACTTTTGACTGACCATCAGCTGGAAGAAAATATATGTCATTGGTCAAGGTATGGACTGGATTTCCAGCATCACAATCTCTGTGCATGAGCTGAAGGTTCTCTATGACTTTGTGTACCTTGGGTTAACTCTCTGAAAAAAGTGTATCTCTGATACACTTTTTTTTCGATTCTGAGCTAAACAAGCGCATTGAGAAAGCTATTGCCAGGCTTGCAAAAAGTGGTACAGCAAGAAGCTAAATGAACACACCAAGGTCCAGGTGTACAAAGCATGTATTGAGTACACGTATGTATAGTAGCGAGTCCTGGACTCTTTGTGCACCACAGGAAAAGAGCTGAACGCTTTTTCCGCATGAGCTGCCCCTAGACGTAACCTCGGCATTATCGGGCAGGACAAAGTCCCACAAAAGACAGCCTTGGAGCGAGCTGACATCCCAGTAAGTATATATTCCTTAAACAGAGATTTTTGCGCTGAATTGGTCATGTTTTGAGGATGAACAATGACTGGATCATAAATGACCTTCTTTATGGTTAACTTGTGCTGAAAAAGCGCCTTAAAGGCACACCACAGCTACGCTACAAAGATATCTGTAAGTGTGATCTGATAGTCGTGGGAATCGTACGGAACAGATTGGAAGCCTTGGCCTCTGAGCGTTCTGTCTTCAGTTCGAAGCGACAAACTACATCTCTTCCAGGTGTAGAAGGGACTGTCACTCCTAAATGTGCTTTTGTAGTGACACCAAACGATGTTGCAGAAACACTCCAGAGGGAGAAACTATAGTCTCCTAAGAATAAAGAAATGCTTAAGTGTGAGAGACAAGGACAACAGAGAGAGTCATTGAGACAAGAAGGCCAATATATGAAGACAAACATAAGAAGGAAAACATACGATTGAAATATAAAAGACGGATGCTGATCTTTCTAAATAAAGCAAGGGAAAATTTTTATAGCTACGTCCCGTAAAATCATACTTCAGTCCTGTATTTTATCAAGCAAATTTTGCTAGCAATCTACTTTATTTTTCAAGCCTAATAAATATTAAATAGCAGAAAATAAGGCAAAACAGGTTATGTTCCTTCAATTAATTATAAATTATAATTTAAATATTACCTTTTATCGACCTGTCCCAAACGTCTACATATCTTGAACACATATCTGCAAAATGCTGAGCGTTTAGGGCGAAGTCAAACTGTTTGACACTTTAAATAGTTGAAGGGTCAATTTTTTCCTTTGCCGCTTTCACAGGAAAATAGAGCTAAACAGAGTTGCGCTGACTCATGTTCCAGACTGACTCACTATCTTGAGAGGAGATTAAAGCCAAGAAAATTGTAACTTTGAAACAATAACTGATACTCAAACGTGCCTTCTAAAATTTATAATATATCGTCATTTATCCCCAGTAAATTTATTCAACCAAGCAAAAGTATCCACTTTTTGGGGGAAATGCTATTTTTTGTCTGGACCTTATATTTCATGGGGTTTATCTTAATACTATTCGTCACCAAAGTTTTTCAACAATTTTAAAGAACCCGAAATATCTTGGTCTATCCTAAAACTATATATATAAATTTCATCAAAGCAGGTAGTCGTCTCTAAAAGTATATAAATTTCAACAACAAAGACATTTTGTATGATAGGACAAGCTTTCGTATATTTACTTCGACAGGTCTGGTCCATATGTACAATGCAGGCGTATAAAAAGTAATCTAAAATACCACGAGAATAAAAATTACAATGGGGGTTATTTATTTACAGCCCCTTGATAGAAAAAAAAATTTAAAATATAATAGAAACACAAAATGTGTGTATTAGTTAAACATACATGGTAAAAACAATAAAAAAATATTTTTTTAGGCCACAGGGGAGTACAAAGTAAAAAGTACAAAAATTATGTTGATAAAAAGATACCAGATCACCCTGAAACAATGTGATATGAGCGTGCAAATAACCAAAAGTATATAATTGAGAAAATTGTGTAGAAAACATCAAAATCTCAAAAAGTAACAAGAGGAATTTGGAAAAAAACCAAAAGCAAACAAACCAAATTTGACCAAAGAAACAAAAAATATGCTAACTGGAACTATGGAAAAGCTACAGCCCAGACCTCTCAATGAACGATATACACGTTCAGAAAGGCAGAAAAAGGCAAAGGAGCAAAAATGGTTTCTAAAAAACACAATCCAAAGATCCACTTAATACAACGGGACCCTTTTATCATTTAAACCTGAGGGTGTAAAAGTTTGCAAAGTATATTACCAATAAGATTCCCGCGCCCTAAGTTGACTTTCAGAAATAGAAGAATCAATAATTTGAAAATTCCAATCTTCCATCCCATGATGGTCCCCCTGTGAAAAATGTTCCCAGAGATGTGTTTGTGGTACTTTTTTGCCCACGTTAAGCAATCCATTTGTTTCCTTTCCTGATATTTACTAAAATGACTTTTATAATTATTGAACCTAGTTCAAAAAGGGGTAATCGTACTGCCAATATAAATTTTCTTACAAGTTTTACAGGTAAGTTTGTATACCACATGATTAGAATTGCAATTATAAACACCTTTCCTTAAAAAATATATTTTACTATGATCATCATTAAAAAACGTATTAGAGACCTCTAAAAAGTTGCAAACTTCACACAAAGGGTGATTACATTGCTTACAACTCCCTGTGGCAGAGTTAGTATCACTAAGTTTAGATCTCACCAAAATGTTCTGAAGGCGTTTTGCCCTACGAAATGATACAACAGGGACTTCTGAGAAGACTCCTTTATGTTCTTCATCAGATTGCAAAATGACCTGAGCCTTATTAAGAATATCATAAGTTTTGCGGCTTAACGCCGGATGAAAAGTAGTGACGAAACGTATCCTATTACCCGCCCGATTTGCACTCCTAGACCTCTGAAGCAAGCAATCCCGATCTAAAGAAGTCGCTCTACTGACCTGGGTTTCGACCAATTCTTTGTCGTAATCCCTGGCTAAGAGCCACTTCTTCAGATCCGAAATCCTATTTTCAAAAAATTCATCCTCAGAGCAAATACGACGAAGACGCAATGCCTGACCATATGGTAAATTTCTTAATATGAAATGTGTGACACGACCTAAAATGTAAAAGTTGGTGAGTATCAGTTCCCTTAACAAACAAGTCAGTGACCAGAGTGTTACCTTCCTTCTTTACCAAAACATCTAAGAACTCAATAGAATCAAAAGAATACTTTTATGTGAACTTGATACTGGGATGTAAGCCATTTAAATAAGAAAGAATCTCCAATAATGCTGCTTCCTTATGCTCCCAGACTAGAAATATGTCGTCAATATACCTCCACCACACCCAAGGCTTTAATTGTTAGTCATTTAAAGCTTTTTCCTCTAAATCTTCCATAAAAAAAACCGCATACGGAGGTGCGAATTTTGTACCAATGGCGGTGCCAATAAGTTGTTGATAAATTTAAATAAATTTATATGTATATGTGTCTCTTTCTTTTTCTCTGTCTCTCTCTGTCTCTCTGTCTTTTTCTCTGTCTCTCTGTCTCTCTCTCTCCCTCTCGCTGTCTCTTCCCAAGGTGATTTCAGGGTCTCCTCCAAACTCTTTAATATAACATCCCTACACTTACCACTACTCTTTCATCGCATATTTTAGGGACAGCACCTCAGAGCCTCTCCTAATAATTTAGTATTCTCTCTGCTTCCTAGCCTTTATTTAAGTCGCTAGCACCCACTTTATTCTTTCGTCGCTGAAAGCGGTGAGAACCTCATTTGGAACCTCAGCTGGACTCTCAGCCTTGCTGCTTTTATGGCTTTGAAAACAACTAGTTCCTTATGTTAATATTTATTTATTATATTTCTACCTTCTCTGCCACAGCTCTTTTCTGTCGTTTTCCGTGCTCCGAAGCTCATCAAAGTAACCATGCCATCTGTTACATGTTCTAGGTCCTCCACCACTAGTGAATTTGTCTTTGGTTTCGGGTAATACAGTGTAGCGTAAAGGCCGGTTTCCCAGGAATTATTTTGCAACCTTTAACCGAAAACTTTTTTCTTCTAGTTAAAGTTATATAAGCAATCTGGCCCTTGCTGCCTCCGTTTTTAAATGTAATCCAGTGTTCCTCATTCTTTGTGGACATTGTATCAGCAAGACCAAGACCAAATTCTTCCAGCATTTCCAGCACTCTATCTTACTTAGCCTCCATAGCCCTTTGCTCTATGTCATCCCCAAAGGGAACCATTTTCGTCTCCAACATGACCTGTCAGATCTCCTCTTAAAAGGCTTCTCTCGCTGTTTGGCAGTCCCCTTAGCAATAGCTCCTGAATTTCATAGAATCTCTCTTTCTCCTTACCTCTACTCTCAGATTAAGGAGCACAGGCTGACACTATGTTGACAATATTCTCTTAGGTCGCCAGCTTAAATACCATACAATGGATACTTCATGGACACTTGACTGCGGTAAAGCTTTTATTTTTGCTATAATAATGCTGAGGCCATTTTTCCTTTTCTCTGTTCCTTAATGGATCAGCTTGTATATTCCTTCTAAATTGCTGAATCCATCTCAATTCCATTTGGTTTTCGAAAAGTACATCCATCTTCCTGCATCCACAGTATCTGCGTCTTCAAGTCATTGTTTCCACATTCCAACTTCCAACCCTAGCCTGTTTTGTTGACCCTAGCTTCTTTAACCGGAACTGGACCCTTTAAGGTTCCCCTTTTTTATTTACCATTTCTTTAACTTGACTGTTAGTGCCTGAGTGCAGCATTATTTTAGGCAGTGAATGTTTCGTTTTCTCAGGTCTGCGAGGAATTTTTAACCCGCTCCTGGGTGAGCTTTGGTGAGCATTTGAACGTGTCCATAGGCCAATGGGCTCTGCACACTGCACCTAATAGAAAGCTACTCTGCTATCATTTAACTCATGACGAGAATGACAGGTATTTTTCTGGCGTCTACTCATTGCCCATGTCACAACCAAAGGAAGGAGGAAAAAAAATAAGAATGACTCATTCATATATGTAGGAAAAGGGGTTATTTTCCCGCCAAATAAATGTTCTATCCTGTACCTGGAGGTAAGTGCTCATTCAACTCTAAGATTGAGTCTTTGAACATTGTAAATGTTAGCGCTCTAATAATACACACTGGTGTATATTGACAAAAAAGGTCTTTTGATACAAGTTATTCCCCTGTGACGTCATTTACTAATGAATATCTTTTTTCTATATTGATATGAAAGTCATATTCAAACAACAGAAGTATACCGTTGGTATTTTAAAGGCTAATGTTGGTTCATGCTCTGCAACAGATCCCTGCTGACTAAGAGTAAGTTCAGAATTTCGGTTTTTGATACTTGGAGCTTCTTAATATCTAACTCTAAGCAGTTCAAGAAAGAAACGAAGGAGGGTGAGTTGCAGAAAATTCGTAAAAACCAAATATTTACAAGGTTCAGTTGAAGTCATCCAGCCTCTTCACAACACCACAGTCATGGCGTTGTATTCAGTCCATTCTAAATGAGAGAACAAATTGGAGTAACAAAACCATCGAAAACAATATCACATTTTCAAAAAAAACTATATAAAGTCAGATAAAGGTAAAAAGGTATAAAAAATGGTAGGTGGGGTATTATATGTTAGGTTTAACAGCAGTATCACATTTAAATTAAAGCTGTTAAAACTATTATACAAAAAAAATTTAGAGGTGGAATTGTGAGAGGAGCTGGGTTTGACACTGATAAATGCTCCAGCGTATACTTCAGAATGAGCGTCCGTTCTAATTTCTAAGTACAGAAAATCAATCGATTCAGCAAAGCATAAGAAATTGTATGGAGATCAATTCAAATGAGGGAACGATTCGCAGTACCAGAGTCGTTAAGCGCATTATCACACTCTCAAGAAAAACTTCATAAGTTCGCAAAGACAAAAAGCGGTAACATATGGAAAGTTAAAGGTTACAAACCATTAAAAGAAGGAAGTATCTCAAATTTCATAATTTGCAGCAGTTCTTGTTTAAGTAACGAATTTACGGGCAGTTTCACAACTCATACTGAATGTTTGAATGTTAAGAGGTCGGAGAGTCCAAAACCAAAAAAAACATAAGTTTTCCAATCCATGTTGTGCGAGAAGTGGATGAAGGGCTCTGAGTAATCCAGGAAGACAATACCCTCCTCCTAATATCAGGCAAGTAAAAAAGTAATTAGTGATAATTTAATCACCATTTCTAGTGATTAAATTATTAAATTTCTGCCATCTAAAGTAATAAGAGTGTTAAGTAAAATGAAACTTGAAATTGAACATTAAGATATCTGCAACTACAAATAAAGTTGAATTTATAACTCCATATAAATCACTTATTCCTCTTTCCTTATGCATGCATTGACACTCCAAATTTATATGTTGACCATGTTTTGCCAGTCAGAATTGTAACTTTAATTGTGTTCTTTGTTTTAATTAGCTTGTGCAAGTGAATACAATAGACTTTGCTTAAATCAATCAAGGCTAATGGCTGCTTTCAGACAGCCTTAAGCATTGATTTGAATTCACGACAATTTGGAGTCATGCATTGCTTCAAACAATAAAAAATTTCTTCTGTTCTTAGACTGGAAATCCTAGTTTTGTGTTATAACTGGGTTTGGTCAATCAAAATTTGGCCTTTTGACACAAGCCAAATGTTTGGATTGGCTCGGGTGGTCGAACAAAACACTTACTTGAGGCTGATTTGGCATAGTCATGGGTTATTAATTACATTGTTACTTGCCCTTCAGAATGAAACTTTTAGGCATAGACAGGAAATAGACCAGTGAAACATCTCAGAGGAAGCAAGGAACGACTCTCTCGACAATACTGACAACCTTTAATGAGTTGTGTATGTGTAATTGCCAATACATTCTTGTTCGCACAAACAACTTTTTTTTAAAAAAGCTATTGTGAAGAAATTGATACAAAGAAATATTTTAGCTGAAAATTCTTAGTAGAGATGAGACCGACTATCCCAATTGGAGAGCCGTCACTGAAAGTAATGTAGATAGGTCTTATCATACTTAGATGAGTTACTATTTTCAATGTTGAGTTCTTTTCAAGATCAACACATTTGAAAAAAATTCAAAACAATGATGCTGTTCTTTACTTTCAGCCAAAGTGTATATGTATATATATACATATGATGAACGACGAAAAAATCAACAAACTTAGTTTAGAACTCTCAGCTCCATGTTTTCACAATCGTTTTTTCACAATGGTTTTCACAGTTTTCACAATCGTCAGCTGACGATTTTTTGTCGTTCACCATATGATAGCTCTAACATTCTTATATTATTGAGCACTGTCCATAGCTAATAATTACTTCGATTCTGGTATATATACATATATATACTAAGTATTCATAACCTATACAAAATAGGAGATATATTATATATATAATATATAATATAATGTAATATAATATAATATAACATAATATAATATAATATAATATATAATATAAAATATAATTACGCTCCCTTACGAAAGTTTGGTTGAGCATTCTATCTGAGATTTGGGGANAAATATAATGTAATATAATATAATATAACATAATATAATATAATATAATATATAATATAAAATATAATTACGCTCCCTTACGAAAGTTTGGTTGAGCATTCTATCTGAGATTTGGGGACCTGTTGTTAGCGTAATGCAATGCTCACCGCGCATGCGTGGTTTGAGCACTCTGACAGGATCCCACAATAACTCTTTAAGCTGTGTTTGCTCCGGCAATATGGCCAAAGAGTTATGTCTCAGAAGCTCTGTGCTGCACTGATGAGCCCACAAAGGGCGATACAGTACTGTCTGCAGATTGAGTATATATATATATTCATATTCATTTATTTATTTCACATTACAGATTTAGGGGCCTGCATCATTCTCATTCGACACTTTTTGAAAATTGTCTGAATATCTGAGTATAGTAATACTCTTAAGGTTTAATTCAACGAATTTTCAATATTTTTACGTAGATTGCTTTGCCTAGGCAAGAGTCAGGGCTACAAATTTAGAATGGCTATTGAAATCAACAGGTGCATGATTAAAATAAACCAGTTTTAATGTTTATAAAAGAAGTTGGTTCTGAGAAAAGTGAGGAAACCAGAAAAATATTTTTTGGATATCGCTTGCAGAAATAAGTAGGGTTAATTTCAGCTTTATCTTTTACAAAATTTTAAATGACAAGCTGTTCTCTAATTTGTAAGCTGTCGCTATTTGAAGATAGAGGATATGACAAATTGATTGAACATTATTTGAAAGGTGATGCCAGTTCCTTATCCAATAACGGAAGACATTAATGTTAAGTAGAATTTTCCCCAGTGAACTGTCAATATCTTGTCAGATCCAATCAAGAATCCACGCTTTACCGTACCCCATTTCCCTACCAGCTACCACGTCACTTCAATATCAAATGGTTTTAAAGATTAGACTTACTTACAACGTAGGAAACCCTGTTTTTATTTTGTGTTCTATCACAACAAAGATCCATGACTGGTTCACAAATAGTTACAAAAATATTGGGTACTATTAGTGTTAATGTGAAAGTAATCCTAATAGTTAAAGAGACCCAATATAGGGACTCCATATGGAGCAATTGCAACCATATTATTCATTAGAAGAAGACAAGGTAGAAAGAAGTAATGTTCTGGGATTAACAAACCTGCCTATTACTGAATATCCTCTTGAAGTAGTAGGCGTTATACTTCTAAGGCAATTCAAAATTCTGTAGACGAAAGAGACAAAAGAAAGTCATGAACCTTTAGAACCACTGCATAGCTTCAGGTCTATCAGGAAAGCCAAACTTTCTGGTAAACATCCAGAAGATCTAGGCTTCTAACAAGTGGACGCCCGAGTGTAGCGCTTCAGTCCAGGAAGGGAGGATTTTTGGCAATAAATTATTTTGCAAACATCGTCTGATGTTATCAAATTGCATCCAAGTGCAATTTGATAAAAATTTGATAACTATTTCCCTCTTTAAACAATAGTTCCATGTAATCACGATTCAGCAGAATCAAATAATGTCAATAATAACGAAAATTTCAATCTATTTTTGAAAGATTTAAAATAAACAGCACTTTTTGAATACTCTTTTAAAATAGAAATTAGGTTTAAATACGCTGGCAACATCTTGTAAAGAACACCTTCAGCTTTTCAAAATCATGGATGGCATTTTATGATCATAGTACTAGACCCAGGAGAATTTTTAAGCCTTTTCTTAAGAACTGTTAGTCAGATCAGTTAGGTGATATTTGAAGCATCACTGTTTTGCCAATACGGATTAAAGGATAGCCGCATATGAGGAGTAAAACAACGACAAAAAGTGGAAAGGTGTGTAAGCATTTTGTAACCCTTAAAAGCATAGTCATCGGACTCGTTGGCATAGATAATAGACTCTCCAACAATTGGATTCGCCTCTTAATACATTTTACATATTTAAACCAGAAGACATAATATATTTCAAATATGCACCGCATTTCATTCAACATTTAAAATTTTCTTTTCCCTCTTTGCAGATTATTCTTCAGTTAACACCTTAATTGACAATTCCTCTAACCTCTTAAAAAAGCACGATTCAGGTGAGTTTTTATCAATGCTGAAAAAGAAGAGAAGATTAAGAATCCTTGAACTGAATGGTTTTTTTCCCATTTGCTTGCTGGAGTAGCCGTCAGGGCTTATAAGGGGACAATGTAAGCTCATTATCCAGGAAAGAGACCCCAAATCAAAAAATAGATTTAATCAGGCAGTGTCGAAAGCTCACATTTAATGTCAAGATACTTTGAAGCCCTCCACAAATGGAAGCTATAGAACACCTTCTGTATAATAGTAGTGTATTAAAAAATACCTAGCCATTTTTTCATTTATTTATTTTTTGTTCATTTTTATTTATTCGTTTATTTAAGAATATGTAAACAGCTTAATGCACTTCATTATGTTAAAAATAAACTGTTTCACGTCAACATTGAACATTATAGGAAATTTAACAAAACAGAATATCTAAGAAAGGACTATCTAATTCCTTTTACTTCTAGCCATCTAATTCATAATCTAAATATCTGGTTTCATATATTATATTACAATACAGTCACATTATATTATTAGCATCTATGCAGTAAACCACAACTTAGTTACAACATTTCCTATGAAGTATAAGTCAAGTAAAATATTTTATTTTGGTTATTCAGAGTAGATAAAATGAATAACAAGAAGTCAAAGTAGAGGGAGCCCTTGTCAACCTTAATATTTAACAGTCAAATAAAGAATCATATTTCTTGTAGTGCCAGGCAACAATACCAGTATATGTATTGCTTACGTTTTGAACCAAGTAAGTAAAAGGGCAGATGATATTGCTCTCAAAACAGAAGGATCAAATCAATGAACTGTGAATTAAGTAGCATACATGATACACTGGACGAATTTAGTTTAAAAAGTAAAAAAAAGTACGCCGCGATTGAGCAAAATGTATCACAACAAAGTCAATATGTACCAAAGGTTTAAGAATTTCTATTAAAGTGGAAAATAGTTTCAGGCATCCACATGGAGTAGCTAAAACAGTAACACAAATTAAATGTATATATATGCATATAAATATAATTATATATAATATATACATATATAGCAATACTTAACCAAGGATTGGGATTGATTTCTTAGTGCTGCCACAACAACCAAAACACGTTAATAAATTACAGGACCACAAGACCATAGATTAGTCTTTTGAAAGTTGAAAATGTCTGAGTTATGATTTGAAGAATTGTCCTGTTTGTAATCACATCGTGTGGACCTGTTGATTTTTTTATATACGAAATTTTATTTTCACAAGGGATGTAGTTATACCTCATAATTTAGATAGACAGATAGATGGATAGAGAGATAGATATATAGATTATAGATAGATAAGCTAGATAAATAGAGGGATAGATTGATAGATAGATAGATAGATAGATAGATAGATAGATAGATAGATAGATAGATAGATAGATAGATAGACAGAGAGAGAAAGATAGATAGATAGATAGATAGATAGATAGACAGACAGATAGATAGATAGATGGATAGATAGATAGACAGAGAGAGAGATAAAGAGATAGATAGATAGATAGATAGATAGATAGATAGATAGATAGATAGATAGATACATTGATTGATTNGAGATAGATGATGAAATAGAGAGATAGATAAAAAGGTAGGTAGAGAGATAGAAAAATAGATAGATAAATAGAGAGATAGATAGGTAGATAGATAAATAGATAAAAAGATAGATAGATAGATAGATAGATAGATAGATAGATAGATAGATAGATAGATAGATAGATAGATAGATAGATAGGTAGATAGATAGATGAATAGATAGATAGATCTATGGATGGATAGATAGATGGATAGATAGATAGAGAGAGAGATAGATAGATAAATAGATAGATAGATAGATAGATAGATAGATAGATATAGATAGATAAATAGATAAATAGATAGATAGATGGATAGATAAATAGATAGATAGATGGATAGATAAATAGATAGATAGATAGATAGATAGATGGATGGATAGATAGATAGATAGATAGATAGATAGATAGATAGATAGATAGATAGATAGATAGATAGATAGATAGATAGATAGATAGATAGATAGATAGATAGATAGATAGATAGATAGATAGATAGATAGATAGATAGATAGATAGATAGATAGATAGACAGATAGATAGATAGATAGATAGATAGATAGATAGATAGATAGAATAGAAGTAAATAGATAGAATACAAAGAACACACTGGAAGATTTGGAGAGCATGGAACCAGTTGAAGGGCCAGAGCAGCCAATAATGGTCGTGGAAGTTGAAGTGGAACTTAGAAAAATGAAGAAAGAGAAGGCACTGGAACCATTTGATATTACATACGAAATGATTAGAGCCTTTGAAAAGGAAGGAGTGAAGTGGATGAAGAAAATGTATATGGCATTTGTAGATGTGGAAAGGGAATACGACGACATTCCAAGGGAAGTAAGTTGTATATTGGTGTTTACGGAAAAGAGGCGTGACGGAAAAGATAGTTCGAGTAGTGAAAAGTTTGTACAGCCAGAGTAAGACCACTGTTAAAACTCCATAAGGGGGGACAGACCAGCTCAGCATCGAAGTTGACCTACACCAGGACTCAGTACTGAGCCCTTTCCATTTTGCTGTGGTTATAGATACCATGAGTGCAAGTGCAAGACAAGGGCAACCAATAGAGTTGCTCTTTGCAGGTGAGTTGGCTATCAGAGCAGGAAGTAAGTTATAACTGCAGAGAAAATTGAATGAATAGAGGAGTTCGTTAGAAGAAAAGGTTCTTAAGGTAAATATAAGGAAGACATAAATGCTAGTTACCAACAAAGAAGGAGGAGACAAGTGTCACATAGACGACACTCAAGATACAATCATCTGGGCTGGAAAATGCAAAGGGAATTGAAGAGAAGGTGATGGTGGGTTAGCAATCAGGAATGTCCTAAAACTAATAGTGATAACATAATGATGTTACGCATTCCACTTTCCCTCAAACAATGCATCTTAATTCTTCGATATTCGCTCCTTTTCTTTAGGCCAGAAGATGAATTATTTCCTCTTTTTCATTTTATGTTTGTACAATTTTTTTACTCCTAACACTAAAAAATAGATTCTTTTTGGCGATTTCAATGTGCCTAAGTAAAAGAAATGTGAAACTCGGAGTGTGATAGCCCACTACTGTATTTGGAAAATAATAAAGATATTCTGAATCGATTACAGGCTCTCTCAGAATTTGACATAGCAATTTTCAATACCTTCTTTGTTATAAAATGAAAATTACAAGGTTACATGAACCCACCTTCATTTTGAGCATGGCCAGATTTTATTGCAACCCAAACATGAGACCTTGGTGATGCATGTATTATGTGTGTCATGCATACTACCAAGTATGACACTGACCATAATGTGGTAGGAATTAAACTCAAGTCATGAAAGAGAAAAAAATTGTGTGACTAGAACGAAGATGCCTAAACGTATCAACGCCAGAAAATACAGCAACAAAAAGTACAGGAATCCTAAACTGAGAAGCTTTGGAACCTGGTGCCTGATGCCATTCCCAACCACTTTAGATTTTAGGTTTATTCTCTAAGGTTTAAAATACTTGGTACTAACCAGGACAATCTCACTAAAGGCCAGATGCTGTTGAAAAACCATGTTTGCTATTACGTAATACTATCCTTGTATAGTTTAAACCAGTCAGCTTTTTTGAATAGGTACAAGAAGGAAGCAGTGTTTAAAGCAGAATTGCAGAACGTAAAAGAATAAAAAATGAGTGTTGTTTAAAGCAGAATAAAAAGACCCAATAGGCTTCCAATAAAAGGGAGTTAAAACATTTTTTAGGGTCTGCTACGTAAGTAGTTTCTCCTCTTACTTCCTCTATAGCATGCAAACAAAACGTCAGAACTGAAACAATAATGAAAAGATAAATAGCAATAATCCTTGAAAGACAGTAGGAACAATTTACTGATGTGTTTCAAAATCCATCACGAGTCGAAGCTGATGTGAAATAAAGTTTTCCTAAAAACGATGTCAATATTAGATAGATTAGTTGCCATATATCGAGGAAGTTAAACTAGCAACCAATCAAGTTAGCAGTGGTAAGACATCTGGCATAGATGCTCTTAATATTGAATTGGTGACAGCTGCGAGTTAAAAAAATGCCCAAGCAATACTAATTCTTATAAAAATAGTTTGTTGGGGCTTCTGTTCTGCAAAATTTGACTAGTAAAACCTTGCTGTCGTTATTCAAGGAAAAAAAAGAAAAGTCCGTCTATGATAATTACTGCGATTTTACTTTATTGAAAACTGTTGGAAAAGTTCTAACATGTCTCCCATTAAACAGACTAATGTTTGATATTTCCCCCGCTGTCATTTTCAAATCGAAAAGGGGATTCAGGTCTGGGATAAGGACTGTATGTATAACCTTTTCTGTCACACAAACCCAGGAGAAGTGCAGCAAACAACAAACAATCTAGTACATATCATTTGTCAAAGTCACCAAAGCTTTCGATACAGTGAACAGAAATGTTCTCGGGGACGATTATTAGGACGTTGGGCCATCCATCAACATTTAGCAATTTTCATATGTAGTAAAATGTAAAAATGACAGCTCGTTTACCACACAATGGACACTCACCAAACAAAGTTTTCATTAACAGCGCTTTGAAACCAGGTGACGTTGCAACCCCAACAATATCTTGTTATTCGTTGCCTTTCTGTTTACTCGTTTTTCAAAACTACGATGAGTGTTCTTTTGAGTACATATCTCAAGTTGGGATTTTTAATTTATAAAAGTTTTGCGCCAAAATAAGAGTATGTTATTTGCTTCTTAGAGGACTAATTTATACAATTAAGCTATTTTTGTCGCCTATACTAAAGCTAATATACAAATCATCATAAAACACTTAACATAATCGTGTATCTCTAATGACTTGACAATTAGCCTATTTAAAACTAAGTCATATTTACTCCAAGCCCTTCCAAGCGCATGCTTTAACATGGCATTAAGATAAATGGTACTAAACTGGGTGTAGTTGATACGTATGTTCAGACAGTAACCTGCCGAAAGAGTGGTTACTAGATGTTGAGAAATATTGACATTTTATGATAGCATATGTAGCCATTAGGAAAAGAGAAAAGAGGATTTGAGCAAATGATTATATAACCAACAAGATAAAGGTGAACTTAAAATGGAAGTATGTTCTAGCATTACTGTTTTCTACGTAAAAATTCTGGAAAGTGCACTAAAGACATCCTATGCTGCTTGAATATTTTCATCGTAAGTAAAACAAATACTAAATATCAGATGGCAAAACAATACACCAGATACAGATCCAGATACAGATGGTCTTGTAAGAGCAAGCTTCACTAGCGTAAAGTCACTCATAATGCAGGTTCACTTGCATTCGGTAGGCCATGTTGTCCGCATAGAGGATTACAGGTCCGCAAAGCAACTGCTCGAAAGTGAGCTGCAAAATGGAAAATACGCTCGATACTAACTGAAGAAAGAGTATAAGAACTCAAAAAAAGCAATCTTACCAGTTTTTGGTTTGCGATGAAAGGCCGGAAGGGTTTAGTTGTGCCTAAAAAAATGAGTAGAAATAGAGTGTAAAAAACAGTTGCGTCGGTTTGCAGCGGAAATGCGTTAATAACATGGAAACATGTTAGACGTCAGCTTTACCATGGCTCTGTTGAAGACCTCTTGAGTAACATAGAGACAAGTTTCTAAAACAAAGGGCACAACACATTAAACGCTGGCTATATTAAGCACATTAAGTCCCACAAAGCTCTCTTTGTGTCCAATACTCTTCCTCTTAAACCAGTCGAAACAACTTGTGTAGTATTTGTAGAAGAACTAACGAGTCATCTGAGCTGGCAAGAAAAAACAGTCGATGTCAATGAGAAAGAGAAAGTTCAAAAAGACGCCAATCGTTGTGTGAAGATGAAGTACCCAAAAAATATTTATTCTTGCATAAATTAAACATGAACATATGTGGATATCAGAGATACAGACAGTTTGGTAATATTTTCGATAGCTTTGCATCCAAAATAATAGAAGAAAAACAACTTACTTAGCCGCTAAATCCATTTGAATTGGCTTAATATTCTCACACCTATTGGATTGAAACCTTTTGTTGCCTCATTAGATAGTAGTAAAATAAAATTTAGCATCTTCTCCCTTTCAACCAATATTCTTGCTTTTGTATATTTAGCAAAACAAGCATTCTGATAAAAACCCTCAGAACATAAAGCAATAATATAATAGCAAATTAGGTGATTAAATGTTTTGGTGTAATGAAAGCTTACCATCCTGTGAAGGCTTGCTCATCGTCATGTGGCAATAAGATAATATGGAAATGCAGGCTGGTTTTCTTGGTAACCAAGGTAGTTGAGAAGTATTAAAATCTCTATAGATGAATTGAAGAAACTCCCTGCTCTGGCAAGCGCAGGCTGACAGATGGTCGCTAAAATCCCACCAATTAAAACCATTATTGAAAGGTTTTCGTCTATGCAAGTTAGATTATTTTTTTAAGACAGGCAGGCGTTAAAGAAGATTTGTATCTAATACGAATTCCTATTGGTTTCTGATATTGTCACATTCAAGGACAAGAGTGAAAATAAGTTTCTTTTACCCATAAAATTCTTTCTTCGTTAAAATACATAAGCTCTAGCTACAGATGTCAAGCTTTTGGCCTTATCGTACATTTATCTCTGAGCCTAAATAAACCAATTCTGCAAAGAGAATATTTGGAAAAATATAGGCTTCTATGTCATCGAAACAGCATATTTGTTATAGGTAGGACTACACAACCAAACTTTGCAGTCCATCTAAGAGAAACAAAAAGGAAAGAAAATTCTGACACGTTTTATCGTCACAGAGTTTACTGTCGTAAATCATATTACAGAAATATATTATGTGAATTTCAAAAGGACAACTATTCAAATTATAGTGAACATGGATGAAAATTGGTGGCCGAGAGAGCAAAGAACGTTATTATACAACGAATATGGTTTAGGGACTTTGGTAAGCCAAAGGATCAATAGACAAAAAGAATTTTTTATGCTGAATATATCATTGAATCGAGCTTAGAATGAAATGTCTACAGGGTCACCTAAAATATGAATTGAAATGAAGGAGAGTAGAATTAGCATACTTAAAGTGTGTTAGCGTATTTGTATAAAAAAATGAAGAAAAAAGATTTCCGTATACAGCCAATACTGCATGTATGGTATCCAGCTCTTTATGAGGGAGAAATAGACATTGTGCTTAACATAAATCCAACATAAATATTGACCACCTGTTTCGTTGTTGATCAAAGACTAATAGTTACCAGATTGTATTTGTGATTAAGGAAACTGGTGGCACAACAGGTATTTTCTTCACACGAAAGTGCAGTGAGAAGTCATGTAAGTTGTATAACGAATGGTAATGAAGCAATATAATGTAGGTTTTTAAAAATGAACGGTATCTTTTTCATGGTAAAGCTCTTCTCTTTGAGAGATACAATAAGGTCAGCAAGGTAGCTGAGAACAATTGTTCAAACACGAGAATACAACGGGGATAGGAGTTAACATCCATCAATGCCTTGTAAGATTATTTTCTTTAATTTAGTTGAATACAGACCTAAAGGATGTAAGGCTGAATTTACATTTGCATTGACTGTTCCCTTAAAACACGAGAAGGAGTGAATTTTTGAATATTCCCTCCTTCTCTTTAAAAATTCCTTTTATAGAATTAAAAATCCTCTGAGCTCTTTCTAAATACACGACTTTGTTTTGCTTTCGACATAGTAAGGAGAATCCTGTGTATCTGTATCATAAACGAGGTATGTGTAAGTGTGTGTGGCTAGAATATCTCAAAAATAGCTGGATGTTTTAGCATAAATACAGAGGAGCCCCACAGTGACATGATGAAGTTCGATTTTTGCTATTAGTGGCAGGAACCATCCATCATTTCGTGCACTCCATTAATGCATCTGTAATCTCTATATCTTGTTAAATTGCCGAGGTCCTGTGAATAACCTACACTAGTATATATGTACATGCTTTTTATATGGCAGTCATACCCCGGCCTTATAAACCCCTGCCTTTTTCTTTGAGTGGACCTAAAGGTCACAAGAAGAGCCAGCGATGATAAAATATCAAGCTGAAGTGAAGAATATCTCATCATCAAATTATGTTTGAAAGGCTTTAATTTCAGCGAAAGGCTGGCATGAAATAGAACTTTGAGCTGTTTATTGTGAAACAAAAAGTCTTATAGGAATACCTAATAAATTTAAGAGTGAAGCAAAAATTCGTTTGGCGACACAGACAAAATTTAAAGATTTTACTATAACCCTTGAGGATTATGACTTTGTGCACGACATTGTTATAACAACTGTATGAAAACAAAGGTAAGGCAAGTGCCAGAGGTGGAAAGACCTAAAAATGAAGCCAAACAAAAGAAAATTTTAGTCATGACGGTCGATAGCTTAAATGAAAACAATCATATGGTAAGAAAGAAGCAGGTGAATGAGCAAGTGGGTAAGCAATATTCCATGGCTTCCTAAACATCAACTAAGCCTTAATTATCTCTATTTTACAACGAGCAATACCGTTGCCTGTGAAACAATTTTACCAATGATTTTGGTTAGAGCTGTGCTTCACTACAGACAGTATGCTGACTTAGTTGTTTTAGCCTAAGAAGGTTTTAATGTCCATCTGACGAGGTCTGTAACAGAGGAAAAGGGCATTTTATTTTATTAAATTTTTTTTCAAAGGAGAAAAATATTAAACATTTATTGGAATATTGCAGTTTTTTTGTGGAACTTTGTATCATCTAATTTTATATCCAATTTTGAATTGTGCATTTTTCTCTTTTTAAAAGGAATGCATACATTTTAAGTGTACAAGGCTTTGGCACTTCTGTCTACCAAGCTGGAAGAAATCATAATATTTTTTGTAAACTTAAAAAAACTAGAAGTAGCCTTGTAACCTCTATACTTAATGAAAACAATGACTGCTTTTTAAGGTATGTTGTGGCTTTTGAGCATAAAGTAAGAAATACAATATTTATGTCTTAACCAGAATGAATATTATCCACAACGATATTTACATACACCACTAAACTCTCAAAAAACAAAGAGATTACCGTTGGAGTGATGTTGAAAAATACAAAATACTGTAAAAATACTGTAAATTTGTTATCTGGGTGTATGGTCTTATGCTCTTGAAGAGACAAAGACTTGTACTGTTTTTGTCCACACTATAGGAGAACAGACGACCTTACAAACTTAGACCTGTTTACTTTCAATATATTCCTTTAAAAATATTTACATCTTGTCTGCGTAATTCTCTGTTTGACGTTCTCAAGAAAAATGGTTATATTGATTATAGGAAAAGGGTAAGATTTTAAAATTTCAAGTGTTATACAATTTATCATCATGATAAACCGTATCAAAAATAAAGTCGTTAATAAATAATGTACTCATGTAATGTCTCTATTTGATCTCAATAATTTGTTTGATGAGGATCGCCATAACCTTAGGCACAAAGACTTTGCTTACCACCATTTACCAGAACTAGCTTACCCCTGATATTTAGTCTGTAATCAGACTTCAAAATCTGTGTTGTTACAAAGAATTTCAATCAATACCTTTCAAAAAAATTTAAATGTGGTGTCATACAGGGCTATTGTCTCAATCCCATACCTTTAGCTTACGATTAAAAATATTATTCAATAAATAGAAATGACAATGTCATCAAACTAATACTGAAATAAAAACAAACGAAATAGGTTGTAAATCCGTAGTTTAATCGAGGTATTTCTCTAAAAATATTCCCTCTTTTTTAATAGGGAAGTGATCAAGCCCTGAGTTTGCATTAGCAGAAAACAAACGTTACCCGATTGGAAGTACATTCATTGAAAGAAAGCGTCTTACATATATTCGTCTTTTTTATAGTTTTTCTTAAGGGATACTGTCATCATTTCTTTTCAGAGACAATTTGTTACTTAACTTTTCGCTTTAAACTAGGCTTTAGGCAATGTTATGTGGTTGTATGTAAGGTTTCATTTCAATTACTCTTCCAAAAACGTGCCAGTAGTCTGCCATATTCTACCGCTGGAATGGATCATGGAGGGAACAACCTTTCCTCCACCTCTTTATCTGCTGTTGATCATTATTCATACGATCAACTTTTGAATCGACTATTGGTTGCTAATAATATCGAACTGACAATGTACTG
>RDPX01000222.1:472992-556900 GCA_003991215.1 Morbakka virulenta
GATGGATAGATGGATATATGGATAGATGGATAGATGGATAGATGGATATATAGACAGACAGATAGATAGATAGATAGATAGATAGATAGATAGATAGATAGATATATAGATGGATGGATGGATAGATAAATAGATAGATAGATGGATCGATCGATAGAGAGGGAGACGGATATATATAAATTTTTTTTCGTCATTGATTTATCGAACACGTTATATATTTATTAAAACTGTATATGTAACACGTTATATATTTATTAAAAGTTGAAATGACAGATCTCATATAGTTATTCGAACATTTGTTTGTAAACACTCCAAAAGTGGCTTGAAAGACATGTGGGAGGGCAGAAAGCTAACCAATAGAATTAATTACTTTTTTATCGATATATTTGTCTCTCTGTTGTAAGAGCTGCCCTCCTTCCTAGTATCCAGTTTACCTGTATGAGTTTGAAATTATTACTTTTCCTTTCAATCACAGTTAAAATTAAACTGGTCAATTTGATCGTACTTCTCTGGCTTATACCTTTTGCCGGTTTTCCCTTCTCAATTCAAAAATTTTTTATTACTACATTAGGGCATAACACAGGCAATCAGCATCAGTTCGATAACAAAGATCCAAAACTAAAGCATGTTGTTTTATGATTCTATTGCATTGTCAAACAGAAGAAAGCATTACGTTGTTATTCATTTCCTGTGTATAATTTTACTAATGCAGCAATACATATTGTGATATAACCGAAGATTCTACATCTGGCCAGAACATCAAGTGACTAAAGATATTGGGATACCCATTTTCATAAAAATATTGTATTTTAAAGCGTATAGTTAGCTGATTTATTTAATTGAAATAAGTACTAAATGATACCATAGATAGTATTTGGAAACCAAAGCACTATTTCAGGGGCGTTACTGGCTTGACAACTACCAGTACTCTATTACATACAGAGCGTATATGTGAGTAAGTCGATCAAATATTAAGAAAGTATAAGGTCACTCCATTAGTCATGATAAAGACAAAATCCTCACCAATTGAGTAAATTGAGCTCAACTAAATTTCTCCATCGTTGTATCTTCAATTAAAAAAATATTGTACTGTCACCTGGAGGTACTGCGTAATGCAATATGAGCTTCGTTTAGTCTGAATTCCAGTATTACAGATGCAAAGGCTGTGTCAATATGGAAACAAATTCAAATCGGAATCACATTCGCATTTATAAGGGAGCAAATTAAATTTTTCTGGACTGTATCAAGTTTCTCCACAACAGAAAAAACAGATAATTGAGTTTCAGCTTTGCTTGAACATATAAGAATCTACAGTTTTCCCTGTTTAGTCTCTTCTTACTTGCGCCACAAAAGATAATTTTATTGAACATAAAGAAGCAACAAAGAAGCATCGTTTTTTGAGTGCAAGGAACAAACGGCTCAGCATTAATGCCTTCAATTTCTGTGTCACTATTGATCTCAGATTGAACATACCAATGTAAACTAAACTATTTATGGTACTCGGCTTGTTGTATGAACGATATGAGCTTCTTTACTCGAGGAGTGTATCTTACTCTTCTCAAGCATACATAGGTTATGTTTCTACCAAGAATGTCAACCCCATTCAGAAAGAGGGATAGGTTAACCTTGTGGTAGTCGATTGGATGATTCTGCATGTGTAACAAGGCAGAAAAGTGCTTGAAAAAGTGTACAGTGTTTTCTCTTGTAAGAAGAAAAATCAGTGCCTTTCTTCACAGACTATCTTTGAAATATTATTCTACAACTTTGATCCTGTTGGTTACAGCTACAATATTGTCTTAATAGTTATCTAGAGCACTGTTCTTACGTAATTTTAGATTTGGTTATCGCTTTCTTTGTCTAATAGTTTTGATGTTCTCTTTTCCCAATCAGCACTTCCATTATATCCATTCTACTTGTAGATTTGCATTTCAATATTTCGTTGAATTCGCCAACGATACTTTCCATTTTATTTCTTACTTGGTATATTTTTGTGTCATGTCAATAGAATTTTTACTTTCTTTTCATAGAGAGCAATTCTCACGCTATTAAATAGTTATCGTTATCCAGTCCTTTTATTACCAAATAACTCTCCTGTTGCCTATATAGATTTTACTCATACAGGAGATAATAGAAATCCAGTTTCATTTTAATTGCAACTGAATAAATTTCACATAAAGGAGCTTTTATGTGTACAAAGAAACGACGTGGAAACATGTGAATGTTATAGGTGAATTGAAGATATCATCGAAGAAATAGCTTTTCTAAGTTGTGTATTCAAAATATTGAATTCTTATTTAAAAGTATTTGAAATTATAGCCCCTTTACGAAGGGAAAAATCTGCCCATCTTTACTTGTTCCTTCCCAGTACAAAATACTTCCGGTGTTGCTTATATTTTATTAAACACGTCATTAAAAACGAAAATGAGAAAATTTTGAACCATACTTTACAACTACGATGGTAAACAGAGGTACGCACACGAGGATGGATAACAATAAGAGTATATATCTAGTAGAGTCTTTGTAATTTCACACAAAGGAAATTCTCCTGAAGTGAGAAATGTCGCACAAACAATGAAAAAACTTCAAAATTCCAAACTTTATGGACGCAAAGGAAGCCACAGATCTAACAGCTTTATCATGTCATAGGTCGTAAGCATATTTTGAGCTACATTTCGAGAGATACTTCTCCCATCGTCAGGCTATACAAAGACGCAGGTCATTTGGAATCACGCTGTTGTGCAGGCATCTTCAGGAGAACTTTACGTGATTGGTAAATTCAACAATTTCGATCTTTGTTCTTTCCAGATGTCGGCAAGACACAAGAATATCATCTCCACATGTTTCTCTAATAATCTTGAGAATTCTGCTCTTTATGGACTCAGAGGAAGCCATAGATGTAACAGGTTTATCATGCTATGAGTAGTTAGCTTTTTCTAAGCTACGTTTTGAGAGATACTTCTCCCATCGTCAAATCATCTTAGAGAAAAACTATTTTAGAATTACAAAAGTTTGTACGTTTGAAGATTTGCTCTGAGAGTAAAAATGCCGAAATCTGATTCTCAGAATTAAAACAAAGCACAGTTGATACTCAAGCAATTAAACAAAAAAATCCATGACAAAAGATGTAGTGGATGAAATCCCTCAGGAGTCGAGGAGTTCTACAATCTAGCCGCCCGAGAAAAAATACTCTACTCAATGCAACGTTTATTAAAAGGAGGGGCAATAACTGGATAAATATGAAGACTAATAAAGAAAAATTAGACATGCGAGGTATAACAAACTGAGTTGGTATTTAAAAGGAGCATTTCTTATGGTATTACATATAGAAAAGACTAAGCCAAGTTACACTTCATCGATGAGACAAAGGTTGAAGATTAGTAGCAATATTGGGAGCTATCAAGTTACAAACACGTCCCTGAACTAGATAAAGAACCTAAGGTAACATAAGGAAGCAGCTGTTCAGATGAGGCAACAGTACGTTGAGCAAGGACTGTTGAAAGATTTATAGAGAACCAAAATGGTCTCAAACGTCTCTTCCACAATACCAGTAACCAACCTCTTTACAAGCACATTTACCCAAAGACTGAATAATTGACATACATCCCTACTAAAAAAGGAAAAGAGCTGGATAAAATGACAAACCAAGGATCCTCAGTCATAAGTGTTACTTAAAAGAAAAAGAATCTCACCAGAGTTAACATCAGCATGATTGTACATGAACATCGGAGGTAGATAAGGATACCTTCTACTAAATGATGTCAATTGAGTTTTTGCCCCATTCAAAGAAACCAGCCATTTCCTTTCCCATTCTCTAGTAACCTAAAGGTCAGACTAGAAATATTCTCCAAGTTGGTTTGTGCTGTGTTTCTTTTTAGGCAATGAGAAAGTACAAGGTAGTGTGATCAGCATAGAAGTTGATGAACTAAAGTATCTTAAAAGGGAAAGTCATTGATTTAAAGAAGAAAGAGGGTTGGAGCAAGAGTAGAAATTTAAGTAACGTCAGCATTAATGAAATATTCGTCATATTTAATCTCATCCAGTATGCACATATTTCCAGAAATACCATCACCAGAAAGATTCTGAAGTAACCCAGCATGCTACACCTTATTAAGTGCCTTGCAGATATCCAGAACTATATTCAGAAATTTTCATAAGAATTTGAAAATGTTTAAGCAAAATATTAATAAATGAATATGAAATGTCATCAGCAACAGTGCTCTGCCACATTAAAACGTAGGAGCTATCATATAATCATACATACGAGTGAGAAAAACTCTAACTTTACAATACTCAGAGTTTCATTTCTAAGGAAAATATGAAAAACAATGTCAATGTAGCATTCTGCGTTTCCTCTAAATAGGGTATCATTCAAAAGGTATGTTATTCTGGAGGGATGGTACAGCAATTGTTTATTTTCAGTGTTGAAAACTATTAAATGGTCCCCTAGAGTTCCATTAAATCTTAAATCAAACAAATAACTCTTAATTTTGCTATTTAATTTTTCTCAGATGTAAATCCTTTCAAAGTTCGTGTTAAGCATCTAAGAAAAAGGGTGACTTCAAGTTCATCAGCTTCTGTTTTTCTAAGTTTATTTTTACTTTTTTGAGCTAACTGAATATCATCTTTCAAATTTCATGTTCCTTAGTTCATTGTTTTATTTTCCCTCTTTTTCTCATTCGAATTTATGAAGGTGATGATGGGGATAAGACTAGTAATTTATTCGATATATTTGAAATAAAAAATTTTATTTTGGCAAAAAAATTAAATATTTTAACCCCTAAAATAAACTAGTACTCAAATATTTATTTATCTCTATTGCCTTGACCTAAAGAAAAGCATAGAGGAATTTTACCACAACTACTCCTGTGACTTTATTAAGTTTATGGATCTAGAAACAAAGGCAAGCGAAATGGTCCTCTCACCATACTGTTTGTCTCGTTTTCCTCACATCGAACAAGTTTAAGAATTCATTGAATGATCTCAAGAATTTGCTATAAAAATTACCATTGATCTTTTTGTTTTTTCATATAGCATCAAATAATACTGCAGGCAAGGGAAAAGAAATTTAAAGCATAAAGTAGCTTCTAGTTCTAGTATCCTGAGCAATATATTCTTCCATTATAAAAGTAATAAGAGAATGAGGAAATAGTCAGTTTAATCAAAGCTCAATTGCATATTTATAGAACGTTGCATAGGATAAGGTCGTTGAGGGATTGTTGACGCTAAACCGACTAGAACACTTCAGCTATCTCGGCCAAAAAGGTTCATGTTTCCTTTTGCCATCTTCTCACGGAACAACAATGTGACAAAACTTTTGTCAGCGAAGATTTGTTTCTTTATCACATGAAACTTCATTCATTTTGATTGAATAACTAGTTTGCGTGAGGTGGGAAATTTGAAGTTTTATTTTCCCTTCCGGGCGGAGCGACTGAATTTTGGTACAATAACCATTCCGCTTAGCTCGGTTTCAATCCGCCTGCAGAAAAATCGGCTTAAATTGTACTTGCTGAGTGCTTATTTAATTTTAAATCTCTGTTGAAAGAACTTCGTCAGCCATCTGCTCAAATTGATCCTACTTAAGCCTTTTTATCCTTACCTCTCAATGAAAGCAGAATGATTTGTTTCCTGTTTATACTTCCGGAATCCCAATTAGAATTTTAAAAGATTTCCTCAAAAACACAAACCAGTTTTCTTGATTTGCTGAACAAACCGTTTCCCTTCTTCACCAATAATAGTCTACTTGCACTATTAATTAGTATAATCCTACCCTTTTCAGACCTATTTGATAAACAGGACTCACCTTTAAATGACCTGTCACAAGAAGAAATATCTGTCCACCAGTTTAACAGGATTTAATATTCCCTTCACTGAAATCGTATTTGCTAATTAAACTAAACATTCTAGTTTCTATACTATTACTAATATTAAAATTGTTCAAAACATCTGTACCTATCATCTTAATATTTTTCGATATTACCAGAAATCTATCTGTGGTTATGATCAAATAAATTCTCATTAAGACCCACATTAATCCTAACAACAATGAAAATAGTCTATCCCCCTAATCGGTAAGTACAGTACTGTTAGTGCTTTCAGACACAACGGAGAGTAATTGTGTTTACAACTACCAATAAAAGCAAGCCCTCATTTGAGCCATTATGCAACAAACTAGAACTTTTCTTCCATTTATGCCCCTGCCAACTAAAAACACATGTTGAGAAATCCCTCCAGATATTGTGACGACCTTACTGTTATTCCGTCGGTTTATTAAATAAACTTACCATTTTTAATTTTAATGGTACATCATATATATTGATTCATGATATTTCATTCCAGCAAGATTCCATACCTGGGTACGCAATTTATAAGTTTCTTGCTGACTAGACCAAGATCTCCAAATTTTTAACAAGTTGAACTTTTTGGTACATTTACCCCAGGCTTCAAATAACCAGTCTTCTCGTCAGGCTTTTATATACCCTAAGTTTTCTTGATTAGTTTATAAATTCATGAGCCGATTTACTTAAAAGACTATCCAGTTTCAAAAAGCATGTATTGTGCTCTGTTTTCGAACTAATGACTGTGACTATTTTGACCAATTTTCTCCTTAAATTGGTACCATGTACCCTATACCAATGTATTTGCAGACCATCAAAATATATATTGACTAGACATTGTTGGGAGAAAACAACGCTGAATGTGAGTATTTTGTATAGTATACTTTCCCCCATGTAAATGTTTCAAATATTTCTGTTATTTGTGTGCCTGTTGTTAAGTGCTACAAAATGACAAAATGATGACTTTCAACTTTGAAGAAAGAGCTACCACTGTCTTCCTTTTATTGCTATTTTTAGATTGAGAAGTTCAAACCTTTTCTGGTTTAATACGTCTAGGATACAGGTCTAAATTGATAAAACCTACACCACTGAACAATCAACTGGCTATTTTGAATTTCCCCAGTAGAACTCGTAAAACAACAACTGATATAGATATTGCTTAATTAATGGTCCTTGGTTAAGTGATTTGTTTTTAAGTGGAATCAATTTGAAAGTCAAAGACAACTGCAACACAGAGAACGTTGGCACTTGCAAATGAGACTAACAAAATTTGTCACAAGAAATACAAAGGATAACTAGAAAATCAAATGCAATCGATGCTGATTACGTTAGAAATTCCAGGATGGTGTTAAGTGCCAGTCTATTCCAACACTCAAAAACACATAGACCCTACACAGCAAGTTACATAATATATATGGAGAAAAATTGGAAAAGCAGAAAGAGGTCAAAATATTTTTAGCTGTATACATTTGAACATATTTGTATTCAAAGTTTAAATAATTAGGAACAGCACTTTGGTTATTTTTAGAATTAGCATTTTAAAAATTAAACCCAGATGGATGTAGTGATTGGACGGAAGCAGAACAAAAATTTTAGAGAAAAAGAGAAAACAGATTTATGTGGAACTGTTTCCTAGTCCAATTTTAGGTGTATGTTATTTATTTAAAAGTCGGTCTTAAAATAACTTTCATTTTTGTTCAAAATGAACGTTATTTTAGTAGCGGTTTCTAAGTTTTGTACCATTACTCATTTATTTGAATACTCTTTACTTTAGGCAACTACACTCCTCAGGGTTACCATGGCACTCCTTAATACTGGCGGTTTTTTCACACTCGTGATAAATATGTAAACCAACCTGAATATAGAATTGACAGTAACCTGATTCGGAGCGTGAAGTATGAAATGGCAGTTTAATGTGCTGACACATTATCTAGTGTTATAACTTTTAAAAAAATCAGTAGTTACTGTACTCAACCAAACGTAATTCAAATTAATCCTTTTTTCCATTTAATGTATTAGATAAAATTTGGTCTGCGTTTTGTCAACTATAGATTAGAACTTTGGAAGATGAAAAGAGGGCAAAGTAGTTTTACACTTACACCTCCCAAAAGGGGGATACAAAGATAACAGAGAAAAATTAATCGACAGGACTATTGTTTTTTTGATAAAATGTCTGCATAATACTTTTATCAACTGTTCAATGCTGAAAGTTGTCATCCTTAGTTAAAGTTCTGTACAAAAGTAAAATTGTTTTCCTGATAGAATTGTTTATGCATTACAAAAACTGGACTGGTTTTAACTTCTGCTATGTCATTAAATTTATTGAGGAGCAAGCAATACTTTTGATTCACAGGAATACCGCATTTATTCCCTCTTTCGGTGAAGTTTAAGCTGGAAAACGTACTGGTCAGTCGTGACTGATAAGACAATAGGTTTATTTGCGGTTGATTTTAGACATTTCTTAGTTTGGGTCAATGACTGATATGCAATGAAATTTACAAGCCTTGTGAGTTGTGTGTGCTATGGGAATAGGTTCTCTAGGAAAAATTGTTCTGAATAAGATAATAACTTTTTTTTATTCACTTTTGCTTTTCGCATTGGTCCAGTTTAATTCAAAAGTATGTTTACACCACATCAGCATGCAATTCATTTGATATTGTTTCTTCAAAATCATGTAAGGGGATTTTTGGTGAGCTAAAGTTTAGAGTTTCAAAATTGTTTTAAGTTATAGCTTCTTCATATCTAAGATTTTTTCATCCACTCTCTACTTCCTTCCTTATCCCCACTGAAAATTTCCTCTGTAGAGTCTTGGCATTTATATTAATATTCTCTCTACTAAACTAATACCACAAACCATACAATATTTGCATCATTATCAAATACTTTCTAGTGTACCAGATTTCACCAACGCTACCAGACCTTGAGATTTGCTTCACAAAGTTATCTAAAACATTTCACAACTTACTTGTTAAATCACTTGATAAACTGAACACAAACAAATACAAAATTAAGTTCTCGTTATATTTTTATTATGTGAAGAAATTTATGGTTGTTTAATTTTCTCAATCATTTCTTCAATAGTTCCTGCTTTTTGTATCAAGCTGCCTACTTAAATTGTTTTGCATTTCCTCAATCAATGTAGCTAGCTCTTTTTATTGAGGTTTATCTGTGCCAACGAAAGGAAAGAGAAACTATTCCAGAGCAAACACAATATAGAAATACCACAACAATTGGACTTGCTTTTATTTCTCACCGTATTTTAATCGCCAGCCAGGATCCTTTCTTGTTGGAAAGCTTGCTTGATATTTCCGCACTATTAAATTGACATGAGGTGTTTTTTTCCTTACGCATTTCTCACCAGAATCTGAAATATGGTTTCAGTATTTTTAACTTCCTTGTTATAAGAAGATGATGGATCTTTACGCTTAAAATACGTGCTGCTGAGGAATTGCACCTTCCAGTTCCGATGCCCTGAAGAACAACCAACCTGCTTTATTCATCATCAATATAGTATTCCAGGGTGTAATGTTATTGTCTTCTGTCACAAATTAATTATCCTAACATCCTTTTATTTCTTGCATACAGATGCTACATAAGACCCACTGCACTTAAACTATGAGGCTCTCTTGCACTTTATAGTCTAAAATTTTCCCTTTTTGTGGTTGAACCACTAATTTTGACTAATTGATATCTTTTTTATTTCACTTGGGTTTGTGACAGTTATTATCCCTAAAGTGGGTCCTATTTGTTGGACTAAGCGTATCAAATATTAGCTGCAGACTTTATTTTTCTCCTTCTTGTCGATTTTACAAAAGCCAATTTTTTCTTGCTTCTTACATCAGTATGCTTGTTACGAGTTAGTTGATTGACCACTTTTAGAGTTGTCTGCCAAGCTGTCCGAGCAGACAAAAAACTGACAACTTTCAAACGAAAAATATATCAGTGCAGCAAAAAAATTCTATTTCCCTCTGATATTTCCTTTTGTTAGGCATATTAAGGTGACTAGATAACTATGTAATAAGTAGGAAAATAGCCTTTGATATTTGGAAAATCTTTACCTTTGAACAGTACACCCCATATTGTAGCCACATGCTAATTCAAAAAGAAGTGAGTAAAAGTATGTTGTATCGACAAAAATCACAAAAGAGTTTTGAAATAATGAATATTGAAATGAAACAATACAACAATGTTTACTGTAGTCCAGGACCTGTCATCGTGGCGTTTCTTTCATCAGCAATTGATGCAGAGGAGCAAAAGGAAAGAAGACAACAGGCAGCAGCTTTGTTTCACTCCTGTGTCTCTCTTGAAGATGGTTGTGATTTCCGTCTTACATGTGCCTTTGAAGAATGCAGCACCCTGATGATAAAACAAATTTTACTGGGGTCTCATTGTGCAAACGTATCTTGCAAAGTGTTATTACTCTGTGCTCAGTGTCAAAATCGGAAATTCAATGAAGTCTGTGTAGACTGGGGCATTCCATTCATGACTCTGCTTGATGATTTAACAAAGTGTAAAGATGTTATCCCTAAAATATCTCTTTTTCCTCGAACCTAAGTTATTTGACAATATCATTAACCCGGTGAGGTGACCTTAGACTGTAACGCCATGTAAAGTCACCTTTTTGGCAGCTTCACTATAAATACCACCTTCCAATTGTTATGGACTATTTCTGATTTCTACATGTCTTTCAAAATGTGTTGTCAAAATACTTGGGGTAATTTGCACCTCTGCCTATAGCAATTATGTCGAAGTCTTATCAATCCTCTGTGTTTTGTCGTTTCTGAGAGTCTTGATATCTGTTTTCATTTCTGTCACTGTCGGATGTTTTGTCTTGATGTTCATCTTGGTTTCTTCTGGCTAAATGTTATCTTCTAAGCCTGGAACGTCTTGATTGAGGACCAACATGAAATGTTCTTCCTAGCATTTCACCTCTTCTTTATTTCTTGTTATGATCTATCACTCTTCATTCCTTACAGGAGTGTTCAAAGACTTTCGGTAATACTTTGGTAATCCTGAGAGAGTACATAGGTACTATTGTGTTGCAACAATTTCATTCTTAGCAACCACATTGTCAATATAGGCCCGTTTACCCGCTGTTTCTTATTCTTGATCTCATTGTACAAGGCTGCATATATGAATGAGAGTCGCTGTTTTACTTACTTCAACTTTACCTGGTCTAACTTCTTCTTGGCGTCTTTCCTTTCATCGATCGTCTCCCCTGTCTCCCTGAATATCCATTCGTACGGTTAATTTTTGCACCTTCTCTCTTGGTTGAATGAGTCAAACGTAAGTTCCTGCTGGTCATTAAGTACTCTGTATATACCTTTCAGCTACAGCCGAGAACTTCCCTTCACCTCTCAATTGTTTAGTCTATCCACGTCTAAGCGAGATTGACCCTGCATGACTTTCTTGAGTCTCCAAAGCTTCAGCTTTCGATTTACCCCAGCCACGAGCAGGTTATGGTCACTATTTACATTATCGTCTCTCATAGTCCCCACATCTTGCAAAGTACCCTCTACATTCCCTGTTGATGACAATATGGACAGTCCTCGTACAACTCGACCAGCCGCTCACTGCTGTTCCTCTTTTTGCTGCATCCATGAACTTACATAGTGGATTGCCACCAGTATTGTCACTGCTTACCTTTACATTAAGGCCGCCAGCAACAAGAAAGACATCATACACTGGAATATTCTCTATTGTTTTCTGTAATTTGTCATAGAAAGCTTCCTTTTCAGCATCCACTGTTACTTCAGTAACTGTGTAACAAACGATGACTTTAAACTTTATATATGAAGAGTTAAACCTTGCTGCGAAGGGTCTCTCATTGAAAGATCCCATTCCAGCATGTGTACCTCTCTATACTGTTGACCATCATTTCTTACTGAAAATGCAATTTGGTGCCCAGTAGCTAGTTGCCTAATTCCAGACCCTATCACTCTTGTTTCATTAACTCTTTGCAAACACAAGATAGCCGACTGATAGGATGTTCTAAGATTGCAGTAGCCGTCTTGTATTCGCAGATCTAAGGATGTTTACCTATGGATTGTCAGCTCTATGCTGTATTTGGCTATCAACTGCCACTTTACCAACACCCTGAACTGTGTTCCTCATTTTACTTAAATTGTTGATATCTCTGGTGTTTGTTTCTGTAGTTCTTCGATTTTTTCACATAAATGGGTTGCTACCCCACTGCACAGTCTTTCTTCTTTCCCATCCGGGTTTAGGACTGCCAATGGTGGAGTTTTTCCATTGTACTGTAAAGGATTCAAAGGCGAAACATCACTGTTCCATCGAAAACGACTTTCATCCATCGTATTTAAATCATCCACATAAACTATAGGCTGTAGAATTCTGGTATTAAAATGCAGGAATATAATGTCTTATAATGTCTTATAATCTTATACATGTTTAAGGTGTGTGAAATTCTAATTTTACAGAGACTCAATTTCAGTAAACTCAGTTTAGTATTGAGATATGAAGACTGTCTGGAATAGTAATAATATACATTTGGGTCAGTGTGAAAACTAGCAATAAATCTTTTGTTTTTGTTGAATTGATCAAATTTAAAACTTTCTTTGAAATATTGTTTATACCTTTTGATATAAAATTGATATTAGAGTATCAAAGATAACGACTATTCTTCTAAATTGATGCACTTGGTCACTACTGTTTCCTCAAATGTTCAAGACGAGAGGTCTCGTGAAATTTTCATGCTCCTTGCAATACAACAGTTTCCAGTAATCATTAGAAGTTATTCAACAGTGATACAAGATATTTGTCTTATGCATCATAATACAGATACTGATATAGAGAAGGTGGAGATACTGTAGGATTTTAATGGGTATGAGACGATATCTCCTGATGGTATGTCAGTTTAATGTCTGCTTTAGTAGCTTAGATGAAGAAAGAAAATAACTACCTACATTTAAAGATAGACCTAAAGAGGAACGAGAACTGCTAGAAAATGTGAGGTAATTTTTGCTTCGTTATTAATTCAGACTGATCCGTCTGATTCGTTATAAAGGAAAAGTCAAAGTGAAAAATGATACAAGTGATTATGGAGGAAGAACAACGTAGTAATAAAAGCCTTTTCAATAACATTGAACAGCCCATAACAAAATAAAACACATACATAAGATATATCACCAATATTGATTTAAATGTCTTAACGAATAGCTATAATGCTATAAGGAAACGCAATCAAAAGAAAGCTGTAAAATTTTTGAAAGATGCATAATACTGTTCGAAATAATAAGATCACAGAGAAATATCAACAGGAAGGATATAGCTAAATAGAAATCAATAATTTAAAAAAATAACCTAAAAATAATTCAATTTACAGAGCCTACCTCAAACCTGACCATGAACAAAAGGGACAGAGGTCTGGTAATATATTTTTAACAAAAGAAAATTGTTCTGTAAACAAAATGTAAGAACAATGAAAGCAGATAAAATCAAAGGAGTTAAAGAAGGTATCTCTAAATGGAGAAAAAATAAAAGAGTAAATTTTGCGATTTGGAACAGCTTCATGGAACAAAAATCTTCAGAAGAATTCTTAGTATTTTAGAAATCAATTCCACTTCATAATCAAAGTGAAAAAAAAGGTCTGAAAAGGAAATAACTTGAAAGGAGAGGTTGTTGGTGTCTTTTTCATTAANAGAAAATTGTTCTGTAAACAAAATGTAAGAACAATGAAAGCAGATAAAATCCAAGGAGCTAAAGAAGGTATCTCTAAATGGAGAAAAAATAAAAGAGTAAATCGAATTTTTGCGATTTGGAACAGCTTCATGGAACAAAAATCTTCAGGAGAATTCTTAGTATTTTAGAAATCAATTCCACTTCATAATCAAAGTGAAAAAAAAGGTCTGAAAAAAAAATAACTTGAAAGGAGAGGTTGTTGGTGTCTTTTTCATTAATACCTACCTTACATAATAGACACCGGTTGTTGGTGTCTTTTTCATTAATACCTACCTTACATAATAGACACCAATCTTACTTCATTTAAATTCATAAAGGCAAATGAAAATTACAAATGTGTTGGATGATACTGCAATATCATAAAGTCAAATCATCCTTTAATATGTTTTTATTGCTGTTAACTTCGTCTTTCCATTCTGCTCGATTCTAAACTCAATGCCTTACTATTCAGTCAATCACCGTACAAAAAATAGTTCAAGAGCATTTTTTAAATTGACATTAGAAAATGCCTATGATTTCTATATTGCATTTCCATAAAAGCATACTACAATATTTCATACTGTAGTTTTCCTGTTATAATTGGTAGTTGGTGCACTACCAAAAGATAGTATAATACCTGAATTCATCAGTTGCAGACGGCAAATACGGTCTCGGGGAGAGAAAGGAGAGAGACAGTGTTCTAATAGAATTTGGCATCTCGAACAATTTGATAATCACAAACACACTGTTTGAACAACTCCTAGACATCAGTACACATGGACATCACCTGGTGGCAAAACTAGAAATCAAATTGACTATGTCATCATAAAACAAAAGTGGAAAAGCAGTAACAAGGATGTGAAAACACGCCCAGAAGCTTACTGCAATAGCACCACCAGCTATTAGTAGCCAAGATTCAACTCACGCCTGCAAGGATACATAAGGCCAAACAATTACCAATGAGATTGGACTACAGTTCCTTAAATGATCGCCACAGAGTATCAGTTGCTAGCAAATTCAAAGCCTTTCTGGCTAATGAAGTAGGGGAAAAACCTGGTGAGCTATGGCCCGAAGGCAAGGAATCTATGCTCACATCAGCTAAAGAAAATATTAATACAAAGAAACAAAAGACCCTTGGATCTCCTATGAGAACTGATAGGAGTAGGGAAGAGGAGGAAATTAAAAACAAATAGAATAAAGAGCACCGAAGACGAAGAAAAGCACAACAACAAGCACAAGACAGTACAAAGGCTAATGAGGCGGGACAAGAAAAAATACATTAATGAAAAGTGTTCACAGATAAAGGAAAACTCTATCACCAATTCCACTAAAGATTTATACCAAGGGATAAAGAACCTAACAAAGAAGTTTAAAGCAAACACAGGTACAATCAAAGATAAAGAGGGCCACGTTAGCTGCGAAAGAGAAAAGACACGAGAGAGGTGGAAAGAATACTGCGAAAGCCTATATAAAGAGAATAACAATATAACAACCTCCAACCTAGTGATGAAAGAAATAGAAAACAAACCAGCGTTACTACCGAAAGAAGTAAGAGAAGCAATAAAGGGACTAAAGGAAGGGAAAAGCCTAGGAGATGACGATGTCACCGTAGAGTTAATAAAGAACTCTGGAAAAATAGAGGTAATCTTGTGTCACAGACTTTGTACAAAGATTTGGAAAGAGAGCAATGACTTCAAGACTGGCTGAATTCGGTATTCATCCGTATACTGAAGAAAGGAGACACATTACAGTGTCGTGACAACAGAACAATTGCACTTTTTTCATGATCACTTTTCTTCCCAGAGGATTTTCCATAGTACAGGCATACAGAGCTGAGCAGAACCGGTTCAAGTGAAGAGCC
The DNA here is from genome assembly GCA_003991215.1 of Morbakka virulenta. Taxonomy (NCBI): domain Eukaryota; kingdom Metazoa; phylum Cnidaria; class Cubozoa; order Carybdeida; family Carukiidae; genus Morbakka; species Morbakka virulenta. Next base: position 488,368 of record RDPX01000222.1, read on the forward strand.
ATGACGAAGGAAGCCACGGCGGCTCAAATATAAGCCTTCCGTACGTGATGATGAGCAAGGGAGAAAAAGACGAAATTTAAGACTAGTTTGACTTATTTTCTTTCCCATTTATGGATATATTTGCGACATAGATATGTCTTTAATGTATCTACTATCGGCAATACAAGCTTGTCTTATTCTGATCTCTTTGCAAAAGCAAGATTTTGATGACAAGGAAATATAAACCACTGGTAGACAGGAAACTGTACCAGTATTATTTTTATTTCAAACATGTTGATACTCCCGAAATGTTTTCTTTACACTACAGTTATGCTCAACTCTGGAAACCATTTAAATCACAAAAAAATAATCAGAAAATGAAATACAAGCTACTACCTGAACCCATTCATTTTAGCTGCTCATTTTCACTGAGACCATTTGCTGTACTTTGCTGTGAGAGTTCGTGTTAATGCACTAAAAGGGTGTCTCATTGGTCATTTCTTTAAAGCTGATTTTACTGGCATCATTATTAGATTGAAGCTAGGGGTTAGCTCTGCAATAGGCTGAAGCCATGTCTACCGTATATAAAATTGGCAAGACTGATCAATTCTGACATTTTATTTAATTATAGTAGCAACGCTTTATAATCTAACCATGTCAACATCTAACTATACCTTTCAGATCAAATTTTCACAGGTAATTCAAATGCATGGATATTTTTATAAAGCAGTAACACATTTATAAACAGTTTTTTGGAAGGAATACTAACAAAGGAAATGCTGTTCCTAATCTACTGTAGCTAGTTAAGCTGCTGGAACAAATTGTATGGTACTTACACTATACTATAAAGCCATAGTTAAAAATAGATTTTTAAACCTCAAATATATATATATAATATTATATATTTCTCCACTTATCAATTACTGTTTATATTGGTACTATCAAGCTTTTTTACAATGGTACTTCAATATGTTTAACAAACAGCAAATGGGATATGTAACCATTTGGAGAAATGGTCTTCATGATTAGTTAATTACTGCAGATTTACAACGCTAAAAAAATCAAGATATTTGTTTTACCCTCACCAAAACGAGCCTCCTTGACCAGATAATGGCGAAGTGATGGTATCTACAACAACAGTTCACTGACTCATCGGTTGCACTTTTTCAACAGTTTCTTGCAAAATGCAATCATTGTTCTGAAATTTTATAAGCTGTTCGTCTGAGGGCTTAAACAGTTGTTTTTAGCAGATTACTCTTTCCATGAAATGTGGAAATTCAAAGCATTCTTCTGCATCTCATATTCAATGCCGCTTTTTCCTGTGTCTTAATTTTATTGTTCAATCTGTAGATCCAAAAGGTGTAATGAAGAACATACGTTTCAAATAAGGCTTGTTAGATGATTGGAATGTAGTGATTAACCTATTTAATGTTCTTTAAAGGTAGTAAACAGTTTCTGTAGATTCAACATAGATACAAGGACCCACCTGAGCAGATGCCACCAGTTATCTTATATGATAAAACTTTCTGTATGATAGGTGCAGAGGTACCAGTGTTTTAAATCGATTTTTATGATAGTTTATTTGTTTGAAATGTAAATGTAAGTAATCTTAGCCATCGGCCGAAACTACTGATGAATAATCATTTCAAAATTAAAACACAATCCACAACTTAGACTACTATACTTACTGTAACCAAAAATGTAATTCAATCTGATTCAGTCTCATGACAACATATCTACTTAATTGACATAATATAAAGAAATATAAATAATGTAATGTATTCTAATTTGAAGGAATTACTGGATAGCTGTAATTTCTGCAAATATGCTACCACAACAAATTTCAGGACAGCGCAGGATTGAGCTGATGATATCAACGAGGCTTAGGAAAGAAAATTATTTTCTTCACGAATGTTCATTCCAAAGTAAATAAGTGTTGCAGTACCACTTGGATTCTCTTGATGTGCAGAAATAAGTCAAAACAGGTGCAGGATAGGGAATTATTAGACGGTTCTCGGCATCCTAACTCTATAACTTATTTGTATTATACCAACCAATACTGTCTGACAAAAAGCTCATGTGGGTCTCCATGAAAAATTTCGCGAAAACAAGTACGTTTTCCTGCTGTGAGATAACAATTTTCTTTCTAACAACAGACTCAGTAATTGAATTCGATATAGATGTGTTTATCAAGATAAATTCATTTTCTACTAGAGATGTGGCAGGACTCATTATCTATTTCACATGACAATTCCATATGGTATTGTTAATTGGTTTCACACGTTAAGGGCTTACCTTTTGTTTGGCCTCCTGCTGATTAATCGAACAAAATAATTTGGAAATAAATTACAGAAAGTGATTTGATTGACATATCCGTTGTATAATGAAATTAGAAGTTAGAGTTGAATTTTTTTAATATAGCTAAAACAATGTTGAGTTCAGAAAATACCAAATTTAACTGGAGAGCAAAAACCTTCAAAAAGGTAAGTTAATATACACTTACCAACGTAAACCATTGTAGAAAAAAATTGAATATAATGCTACTATTACAAGAGGCCGAAGGGGTTATACATCAGTAATGAACAAATACAGCAAAAACAATTTACATCAGTCTATGTTTTTTAAGAAAACAGTACACTTTAAAAAAACACACAACGTTCAAAAATACTAGAGACAGTCAAATGAAAGTTGCAGTGCAAGACATTTGTTTTACAGATAAATGGATAGAAAGATGGACAGATATAAATAGATGAATCAATAGATAGATAGATAGATAGATAGATAGATAGATAGATAGATAGATAGATAGACATACAGATGGATAGAGGGATGGATAGATGGATAGATGAATAGGTCGATAGATGAATAGGTGGATAGATGGATAGGAAGATGGATAGATGGATAGATGGAAACTCACTTTTGAACGGATTGTAAATGTAAATGTTGGTATGAGAAGTAACCACTGGCTTATTATGTATTATGTAATATTTTATCTATTTATGTATGTGTATGTATGTATATGTGAATCTATGATCTAATGTGATGAACTAGATATGAACTAGGTGTGAACACAACTGTAAGTTGTGTAGCCAAAACTAATAAGAGTTATTGGACCTATTACTACCGACAAAATGTGAAAAACTAAGAAGACAAGTAGCAATTATATTACTTGAATTTTTTATCAGTTGCAACCAATTTTTTTTATTCTCCTAGCTTATCGTTCCTGATTGGAAACTAAATTGATTAATATAGATAACACCCATTGATCTAACCTTGGTCGAAAATATTTTTGAGTAAAAAGCTAAGTCTGGGACGTTATCTCGATATGTCAAGAACAGCCCTTTTCTTATTTGTCAGTGATAATGTGGTTCTTCAAAACGGCTGCAAACCTCATAATCTTGTTTAGAAAATGTATGTACATAAATAAATATATATATATATATATACATATATATATAACTATGTACATAGTCTAAATTTCCTATCATTCCTGCAGTACAAAAAAGAAGAGAAGAGGAAGGGGCAATTTAATGCAGTTTTGTGATGACTTTAAACTGCAAAATGGTAATCTTTAACTCTGAACAATTACTAAATTAATAATGGTAAAGTAACCCAGTCAGGAAAACTAGAGCTGATCTGTTAAGTTCTAAATGGGATTTTCAAGAGGCTTTCCCATCAATCCATTTAATTTCAGCAACAAAGTACATAAGTGAATTACATTTGATTATATATGTTACTTGAAGTCAATTAAAGAGCAATACTCTTCACCTTAAGCAATTATATCGTGTTACCCTAGAAATAACTACCTGCAAAAATTTGAGCAAGTCGACAATAGATTAATTCTTTCAGTAACAGTTAATTATCTGTGCTTGTGGCTATGAAAACAAACAAAGTACGAAAAATATCATGTTTTCTACTGTTCAACTAAAGGAGCTCACTTTGTCTAACTGTGATATCACTCCAAAATGGTCTCTTTGCTAAATCCACTACAGTTTTACATTCAGATAAAATCTTACAGAGAATAGCCGAGAATGTATGCACTTCAAGGTAGGCAGTTGAAGTATAAATACTTCCGTTGTCTCTTAAATCCTTTTGACCTACTCACCATTCAACTTTGACGTCATTTAAAAGAAAATGGTGCATATGTTGGGTTGGTCTCTCCAGGAGAAATCTCAAGTTTCAGCTTTGCATTGCGAATTTTTTTCAAATGATGCTTAACTACTGTTAACGACTTAAGTGTACAATGAACAAGTAAAAATAACCTAGTTCCAGATTAGTGATTTGGTAGGATACCGCCACAGAGCTAAGAAATCTGATACTGGATGCCACAAAGTTCCTTTCAAAACTAAGGTCTAGTCTTAAATATTAATGGAGCCACTCGCATTGATCTAATCAAACCAACTGGGATAGATGTAATAAGTTCCAATTTGAAATTGATTCGAGTTCTAAAATATATCCATCTGCAGAGAATATCCTTAGAATTGTTCAGTTATCTCAACTATTTAGGCAAAATAAAGGAAACTTTAATTAAAAAGTGTCCGGTAAATAACAAATGAAGTATCTGTTTACTGGTTTTTTTACTATTCATATGCCCTTTAAAATTACTTCATCCAGCTTCTTCAGCATAATTTTTACAGTATTTCAAAAACTTTTAATTGATTTCTTAATAATAATCCTGCCTTATTGTTGAAAAACATTTTTAATTAACATTTCCTTAATATGTATTTCGAAGAAGCTTTAAATCTGTTTTCTATAACCCTAGCTACAAAGTCTAACCCTAGGCATCTACATTGGGAAGAGATAAGATGTTTGACAGCACATCACTGGAATGACAAACATTTTTATCTAGTCTAGTCAAGTTTTGTAATTTTATGAGTCACGATTTCTGTTTTTAGTTATTTTCTTCCTCTTTATTTGGAAACAAGACACTATTTTTAAAATTTCGAGACATTCCAAACAAATTTAGGAAGGTTTTCTCCTTTCTACTCATATTCAAATTTGTAATTAAAATGTTTTACATTTTCAACGTAAACCTTCCTTTAGGTAGAAATGCAGGAAAGGATCCATACAACAGCGAGAAAGAATTTGATATTTATTGAGCGATTGAAATAAAAAGAGAATGGGTGGAAGCCACTACATTATGAAATTAGCTTCAAAAAACAATTTGAAGTCTGTTATTTTTTATAATGCATGATGATGTATTCTGCATTTTTAATGATTTATGATAATTTCTAATAGAATCAAACTCTTAATGCAGCTAGAAATATTGTTTATCATACAAAGCAAATATATGGGTACCTACATCTAAGGTAGTAACTACTTCGTAAAACTAGAGAACTAAAGACTCAGTGACTAAATAATGTCCTGGATTTTTTATTATATTCTTCCTTAGTTTATAAACAAAGATTACCTGGGTTTTGATAAATAGATACTCTTTTTATGGATGTAAGAGCTTTATCATGTCTCGAGTCGTAAGCTTTTTTCGAGCTACGTTACGAGAGATACTTCTCCCATCGTCAGGCTACTGAAATGAATAGATACGGCTATTTTTATCCTTTGGTAGTGCTGACGTACGTGTAGACAAGGCGCGAGAAGTGGCGCCATGCCTATGTTGTGCTTGTTGTGTTTGTTGTGTTTGTTGTGTTTCTTTCTTTAGTGCTGGAAGCCATTTTACTGGAAGGGTGTAGGATTTACTGTTGATGTGATTGCTGCATTGCAGGGAATGGATTGTTTCTTTTATTTTTCTTGTTGTTGTGTTAATTTCCTTGTCTATAATTCTTTTACTTACATCAATGGCTTTCTCTGAGTCCATAAAGTTCAGAATTTTCAAGTCTATTAGAGATACTCTTTTTGTTAGTCTATTAAATTTCAGTTTTCTTTTGAATATCTTTTAGTTTGATTTTATGGATACCATGCTAAGCATTTATGGGTATGCGGACCAGGAGGTCATAGGGAATTAAACTACCCTACCCATGATGCATAGTTACAGGGCACCCTTGGGCAAGGTGTAGTACCTGGTAGCCTCCCGTGCCAGGGCAACGGTGAAGTCATCGGCAGCAGGATGACGGATGTGATCAGAGCGGAGGATTCTATAGAATTTTATGGAACAATGGTCTGTGAGCTTTTCGGTCTGGCGGATGATCTAAATTGACAACGGCTGACCGATGCCTACCATTGTTAGTTTGGTACTGCGCTGAAGAAGGCAACGGCAAACAACTTCAGTTTCACAGCCATGAATACATTATGCACACGACAAGAAAGAGAGAAGATATAGTGTTGAATGATGAGTCCCTCAGGTCTGAAGACACTCACCAAGCTACTGGAGAAGAGACATCGTTTCCACATGCATCTGGTAGAAATGACGAAGCTAGGCCAAACCTAGATGGAAGCCTTTCGCCTGATGTTGCCAGCAATGCCAAAGGAAAAGTGCCCCTGACCAATAAACACAACATCGCCACATGGAATGTCCGTAGTATGGTCAGTGGCAAGCGTGAAATAGTGAAATGGGAGATGGATCGGATAAACATATCAATCTCGGGCACAAGCGAACTAAAATGGACAGGTAAAGGCAGTTTTCGCTCAAACAATCATACATTATATTACTCAGGACACGAATCGCAAAGGAAGAATGGAGTAGCTTTCATCATACCAAGACGCCTAGAAAACTGTGTTATGGGATTCAACCCAATCTCAGACAGACTGATTTCCATCCGTATTAAAGAACAGCCCGTCAATCTGACAGTTATTTAAGTTTATTTACCAACAACTGCAGTAGAAGAGGAGGAGATAGACAACTTCTACCAACTTTTAAAAGAGACAATCAATGTCACACCCAAAAAAGATGTAATCATGTTAATAGGTGATTTCAACGCCAATGTAGGTAGTATAGTAACAGCCAATGTCACAGGTAAACATGATCTTGGAACGCGCAACGAAGCAGGAAACAAATAAGTTCAATTCTGCACAGATCTCAATCTGACAATAATGAACACATGCTTTTAACAACCCAATCGTAGATTACACACTTGGACATCACCTGGAGGATCCTACCGAAACCAGATTGACTATATCATAAGTCAACAACGATGGAGAAGTATGATTCAAAATACAAAGACACTTTCTGGTGCTCATTGCGGTTCTGATCACGAATTACTCATGGCTCAGATTAAGATGAAGCTGGAGAAAATCAAAATCAACCAAACAGCACAGAAGAAGTACGATCTTGAGGACATATCAGCTAACTATTCGTTCGATGTTTCTAATAGGTTTCAATTACTCTCTCAAGATAAATCAGCAAACAAGCTATGGGAAGACATGAAAGACACCATTCAGGAGTCAGCCAAACAGAATTTAGCTGTTGCAAAACCTCCAAAAGAGTCAAAATGGTTATCAGAAGAAGCAATAAAAGTTGCCAACGATAGAAGAAGAGCAAAGAATGAGGGCGGCATGGATAAATACCAACAGCTGAATGAATGCTTTCAAAGACTCGCAAGGAGAGACAAAAATACATATTTCTCTGAAGAATGCAAGATTTTGGAAACACACAGCAGCATAGGCAATTCTCGCAAGCTTTTCAGAACGATAAAGACGTTGTCCAGCAAGTTCAATGCAAGACTAGGAGCTGTCAATTCAAAGGACGGGAAGGTCCTTGGAAGCGGAGAAGAACTAAAAGATAGATGGAGAGAATACACTCAATAACTATATCATCAAGACCCTACAATAAGGGACCACTACCTTCCGAATGAGTTCACACCAGAACCCCAAGTGACTTTAGAAGAAGTGCAAGCAGCTCTGAAATCAACACCAAACCGGACGTCACCAGGCATAGATGACATACCCATTGAACTCTTTAAAGCAGGTGATAAAAGAGTACTGAGTAAACTGAAACGGTTCTGTCAAGAAATCTGGAATACTATAGAATGGCCAAAAGACAGGAAACGCTCAGTTTACTTACCACTACTGAAGAAAGGCGACATCATGCAATGTGCAAATAATAGAACAATCGCACTGGTTTGTCATTGCAGCAAGGTATTGTTGAGAATAATCCAAAGGCGAATTGAACCATACATGCAGCGAAGTTACCAGAAGAACAGGCTGGCTTTAGACGACAAAGACGTACTTGTGATCACATTGCGAACATGAGATGGCTAATGGAAACTACAAGGGAGCATCAGAAAAATGTGTGTTTTTGCTTCATCGATTATAGCAAAGCTATCGACTCTGGATTGTACTGAAAAACATGGGTATTCCAGAGCATCTCATATTACTCATGAGGAGCCTGTATGACAGCCAAGAAGCTACAGTGAGAACAAGCCATGGTGATACAGACTGGCTCAGCATAGGAAAGGGAGTAAAACAAGGCTGTATATTTTCCCCATACCTCTTCAACTTGTATGCAGAGGCCATCATACGTTCGGCCCATCTAGAAGAAGAAGAATTTGGAATAAAGATAGCTGGAAGATGCATTAACAACCTGCGATATGCGGACGATACCACCCTCATGACGGAAAATGTTGATGACCTGAAGTGTTTACTGAGGGAAGTTAAGATAACAAGTGCACAGGTTGGATTGTATTTGAATATCAAAAAGACTAAAGTCATGACGACGGATGGAATCAGAAAATTCGTGATAGACGGAGAGGAGATCGAGGTGGTAGAATCTTTCAACTTCTTGGGAAGTATGATAAACAAAGAGGAAGGATCATCTGATGAAATCAGGAGGAGACTGGGTATGGCGAGAGCTGCTTTGTCAAATCTTAACAAAATCATCAAGAGTAACGACATTACAAGGAAGACCAAGATCAGAATAGTTGAAGCTATGATATTTCCCTTAGCAATGTATGGATGTGAAAGCTGGATAATCAAGAAACAAGACAGAAAGCGCATAAATTCTTTCGAGCTATGGTGTTGGAGACGAGTGTTGAAGATCCCATGGACAAGAAGGGAAACTAACAAATCCATCATTGAGAGGATAAAACCAAATATATCTCTGGAAGGACACATCGTAAAGCAAAGGTTGAGATTTTTTGGTCACATCATGAGAAAAGATGGATGTCTGGAAAAAGACCTCATGTTATCGTTGTGTGAGAGTAGACGGAGAAGAGGCAGGCCACCGCAAAGATGGTTAGATGGAGTAATTGAACCCGATTGAAGAGTCTGATTCAACAGAAAGAAGATGTACGAGACAGAGGAAGGTGGAGGCAAGCAGTGCATAATGTCGCCAGGGTCGATACTGACTAGATAGAACCTGATGATGATGATGATGATGATGATGAAGATGATGATGATGACGCTAAGTATTTTATGTTTACCATATTTAACTTTTTTTATTCTGACACAGGTAATTCTAAAGTTCTAGCATGTTATTATTTTCAGCTGACCAAATCAACCTGCATAAAACTGACAATAATTAATGATAAGAAGAAGAACAAAAAGAATTAAATCAACTATGACACATTGGAGGACAACCATGTTTTTAACCCATATAGATGGATAACTGAAAGCTTGCCCTATTGATATCAATTGTTGAATCCTTCTGAAGCGACTTTCTTTTGCCACTTCTTTTTTGTTTGGTTTTGATACCTCTATCTCTTGTACTTAGCCAAACAGGTTTTGGTTTCAAAATTAAAAACAAACTGATAGATCGTCGTCTTTTTATGGCTGACCTAAGTTGTTCGCCAAAAATCATTAGCGATGACACAGGAATACCCTTCGGTTCCGGTAATTGTGCTAAGGCAATAATCAGAAGAGGAAAGTTGGTAGGATCAGATAATTTTGACTAAGCTAATGGAGATATTATAAAGGATTTTAAATATTTTGGTAAAATTACAAATTTCTTGGTGTTTCTGAAACTGGAGGTAACCAGCAAGGCCTGATAAAAAGCAAGATTAAAAGAGAATTTCATCAACGTGAAAGAGCTATGCTTAAAACGGAACTCGGCCAATAGGTTTATCGTTAACAATTCCTTAGCGGTATGTGTCATAACTTATAGCTTCAATATAAAGATATGGTCTGTTACTGATATTCAAGCTCTTGATAGCAATATTTGGAAACAGCTTTCAACGCATCATATGCATGACCTAAAAGCAGATGTAGAAAGATTGTATCTACCAAGGAAAAAATAGGAACAGGCATAATGGAAATGGAGCTTCATTGCGAAACTACAACAATTGGTTTAAACCAGTATTTCGTGTCAACAAATGACTGGATGCTTAAATAAATTAGACAACATAAACCTGGAAAAAAGCAACTTAATAGTTAAAGATAGCCAGACGTATGTGGAGTAGCTGGCCTTGAAACTGAAGTTGATAAAGATTATAGCTGTACTAGATCTGCAAAGAAAGTTAAACAACAAGCAAAAACGAAAGGTATAAAGCATATTAAGGGTTGCTGGGAAATAAAACCATTACAAGGTCTATATTCTTTAGAAACAGGTTCCCCAGATGTTGGTCTACCAGAGAAACATCTCTGATTACAAGGTAAAGTCCCAAAGCTGATACCGAAGGATTTATTATAGCTGCGCAAGATCAAAGCCTTTGCACTAGGAATTATTAGGCCCAGAGGCTTAAAAATGGGGCTGAACCGAATTGCAGGTTAATGCGGAAGCTTTAAGAAAAGATTTATCATATTGTATCTGATTGTTCTCTCTTGGCCAACACTGACTACAAGGTTTGATACGACTGATTTGCCCAATACCTTGATTGGAAGTCATCTTTGCATTAGTCTTTTCCATTCTCCTAAAACTGGTATGATCATGAAATCCCTCCTTGTTAAAAATGAATATCACAATTTGGGAGGATTTCATTATTCAGACGTACTGGGAAATGTGTGATAACCTGAAAATACAACGACCTTAGGACTGGAGTATAACGTATGTTTCATTTGAAAACAACCGCAGTGTCTCTGGTTATCGGAGAGTCCGGGTATCATGATCAAAGGCATCGACCCTCGTGTAAATAACAGGCCATCTTTCCCTGTCTCAAATGCAAAAGATTACCTTAAAGGAACTGTTCCCATTTTAAGAAGAACACTCTCAATCTATGTTTCTGATTTATTTGTTTCTTTCCTCATTTTTGTTTCATTCTTTTCGTCCTTTTAATTTAATATTGATTTGTTGTTTCTGTGTAAGTCTCAAAGACCGAAGTAAGAGTTTGAACTAACCTTTCCTTTGCCAAAATATGCCTGGGTAGGATTCAGCTTGGACCTGTATACAAAATGCAAAAGCTAAAAGACAATAAGCAAAAAACGCGTATATCTTACTGCAAACGAAATGCAGTTGGGAAATCTATTGGTAATTTTTGGGAGGATACGATGTAAATTTTTACTTGCCAGTAACTATTCCAGGGATCGGCAATCGGCTACCCCTTGGTCACGCATCACAAAAATGTTTTGTCCTACCAGCTAAAGTATACCCTGACACTAAATTAGAGGGATTTACTTTACATGATATTTTGATTAGACAATATTAACATATAACCTTCGCAAGCCATATTTTGATAAAAAGTCCTATGAAAAGGTTGCTTCTATATCACTATTAGTACATTTCAAATTTTCGCTATTTGCACATTCTCTTTACGACACAAATTATAGCTAGGACAATTGTCATTGTGGTTTTAAGGTACAAAAGTCTCTTCAAAAGGGAGATACTACTATTTAAACATGTGGAGAAAAACGTAGGGCTTCTTCACATGGTAAGTTGTTTAATCCTTTTTAGACGCACATGGTATTCCTTACAGAATTTGTTCTGCAAGAGATAAAGGAAAGTCAAAACAGAAGAACTCAATACCTTGGCTTAGTCTTTGCCAGAATGATTAGTGTTTTAAAATTTAACTGTTCATTTGAAATTTTTGTTTTATTATGAAGGCAATATTTAAAATGCTTATGTTCCTATACAGCAGAGAAAGAATATTGTAGAAGTAGACTATTAAATATTCTATAGCTGTATTGCAGTGGAACTCTCTTCAGGACCTCTTGGTCTAATAACTGAGTTTAGATGTCAGTTCATATTTGTTTGTTTAACCTAAAACAATGGATTCCTTACTTAATGATATCTCTTTCGTTGGTATCTATCGTGGGTGGTTATTAATAAATTTTCTCAAAGGCAATTGCCATATTCAGGAAGTCTAAAAACAAGTATCTGTGTAACAAAATACCGATCACCTTTTTTATCCGTCCATAGCATTGCTGTAAACCTCCCTAATTTTTTTAAAAATGGCTTGACCAAAGTTATTTTCTTTCTTATTTTTAAATCTCTGCAGCAGAGCTGTAAGTTCGTTGTACCTAAATATTATCTTTTTCGACCAGAATTAGAATAAAATTGATTCGATCACCAAAAAAATTTTTATTTATCCGTTTTTCTTTCATTTGTGAAAAAATATCATTCTGACTCTCATTTTATTTCCCGTAATATTTACCTTTTTTGTTATTTTTGAATATCAGACACTTTGAAATGAAATTTATTTTAAATGTGTTTTAAACTCTATCAATTGAAGATTTAATTTAGGGCGTATTAAAAAATATATTGACAAAGATGCTGCTGTGTTAAAAACAAATTGCCATTTTCAGCAATATGATCATCATATCTATGACTATCATTATTATACCCTTATTATCATTATTATTCTTTGCTGTCTCTTAGATTCCATTTATCCTGATCACTAAACCTTCGAAGAGGACCCAAACCTGATGAATCACTACAAGTTTGAAATCAAATGCTGTGATTTCTTTACTCAGAGTAAGGTATACAACGCAATCATACCTAGGTTAGTATTATCTCAATATCCCCACAGTTTGTAAACAGTCGAAAAATTATTTCCAACTTTTGTGAAGTTTTTAAAATAAATTTTTAAAATTCTTCAAAATATTTTTAGTAAAAACGCTATTTAAAGCAGTTATAGGTCCAATTTGAAAAATCTTACTCACTGTTTATTGAAATTTTAAAGGTAATTAGGAATAATATCCAGGCTCAAAAGTTTTGTGATACGTTTACATTTATATGTCAATTTCGTGGAGGCAAAACACATTGGCCTTCTTTGGATTATTAAAATCTGTTAATTATAATGAGAAAAAGTAAAAACTCATATTCCTAATGAAGTTAACTTTAAGGAAGAGTATCAAATTTGTTGTGTGACTTTATTGAACAGATGCTTTTGTTAAGAATCAGGGATTGGTTTCACCAGAATTCGGGACACAAACGTGATATTTTGTTATCATAAACTTGCATGACATTTTTCATAAACTGGAAGAATTGCACAGTCTTTACAAAGACATGGGAATGTGTTCAGTTTTAAAAATTCAAATTTATTTGTGTGACATTAGCAGTCTGCAGATTGCCAGAGTTGCTCGATCAGTCGTAAATAGTTTGGTCTGCAAAGTTGAAAGACGCTATACAGAAGACGCTGAAGATTAGCAAATTGTGCCGAAAATAAGAAAAGAACAAAACTCAAAAGGGAGCAAAGTACAAAAAGCTTCTTCTGCTGAACGTAAAGTCAAAGTAATTGATAGGATTGAGCCTGGTGTCACACAGGAAGTAATTGCCAATAGATACTGAATCAGCCAACCTTATTTTTCAAATCCTTTAATGAAAACGAAAGCATTTTATCTACGACGACTCACAAGAACAATAAAATAATTTCGGAACAAAGACAAGTATACAGACTTGAAGATTTTATTGTGAAATGAACTGAGCCTTTTTCGAGTGAAAGGCCTGAAATCAAACTTTATCTGTTTTTTGAGGAAGGCAGGTTGTATTCAACGTGAACAAACTGCAGATAATTTGATCTTTGTGAGAAAACACGTTATTTCAATATGTTTAGACAGACATTATGTTCGAATACAATCAGGACAAAGAAACCGAAGTAAACCAAAGGACGCTTTCAGGGATGACTTGATGAAATGGCACAATTAAAGGAGGGACAGTTGATTCATGCTGATGTTGGTTCGGGAACATAAGACAGTACGTGAGGCCGTTTTCTACCATCTCAATGTTATAACCTTCACCAGTCTCTGACGCTGCTTGTCATCGATCAAATAAGGACTTATAAAATAATCAAACCAAAGGAAAAGCATCCTTAAACAAATATTAAACAACTGGGGCTTGACAAGAAGCAATGCAACTTCCACCTTTGCTTTAGAAAAGTAGCAGTTATCTTCAAAGAGGGAAGGGTGAGCAAAGCGAATACCAAAAGGAGATAAAATGTTTCGCATCCCGTCATGTCTTCTGGTAAGAAAATACTTAGATTGATACTACATGCTCAGCAGAATGGGTGCATACAACACTGACCCCAATAGTGAAAAATATAAATTGCTTTGTTCTGTTTCATGAATAACTTGAGAGCTCAACGAAGTGATCTGTTTAAAGAGGTTGTTTCAACCATAAAGCGATTTTCTGGTTTGGATTCCAAAATGCTAAAAGTCTGTGGCAAGTTGTTGACGCAGAATGCACCCAAAGCTTGAAATTTTTGACCAGTTACAATCACCACCTTTTTTTGAATAAAGGGGATAATTTGAATTAATGCGTTGGTCACGAAATGGGACTCATAGCAATGCTAAGGCGTATCCTAATAATTCTGTGCCTTTCAATTTTAAGGGAAAGTTTGTGTGGTCCTGAGTAAGCCAATCTGAAAATCTTTTGTTGGAAAAACTGGCTGTTTAATAGAAGAGATATAAATAAGAAGATAAACTAACAGTAGGGGCCCTTCCAAGTTACAAAATTCCACCGGCGGTTCTTTACTTGCTACTCTGTGAGGCTGAATACGGCATCGGACTGCCAGATGAGAAAGTAGACAAAGAAGTTTATGTGAACATCGTTGACAATGATAAAAAATAACCAGAAGAGTAATTGTTAGATTAGATAGATTAAAAGAGGGTCATTCTATTAATGATAAATTCTATTGAAGGCAAATTAGACTCTGTATGAGAATGACTGGTTTAAACAATGAACAGTTTAACAAAACTTTGTCTAAATATAGAATAAATTATAGAGATGCATATAGATGAATATAAAGATTGATAATGTTGAAGGTACACTATTAGATTCTATTTGGTTAGAAAACATAGGTTTTATATTTTAAAGCATGTTTTTATTTTTATATTGTATTTGTAGTTTTCTGTTGAAACAGGAAAGCCACATCTTTTTTCTTCTCATTTTATCCTGTTTTCATGAAGGTTAAAGACAATAACAAAGTTATGAAATTAATTTTCTGATCCTTTTCTAATTTACGTGTTGTGTGACTGAATAATGAATCATTATGTCTGAAATATCTCAAGTTTGCAATAATTTTTGTTTAGTAGTAGAGGAAGGAGCAGATCGAAGGCCATGATTCCAAACGCACTGAATTGAATGAATGTATAAATGAATAAATGAATGAACGAATTAATGACTCTTTCAGTCAAAATTTTTGTCATCAGTTTTTAAACATTCATTGATAAGTGAGGCTTACACTTTATCTAAATGAAGGCATAATATTCTATTACCAAATAGTTGACAGCAAACCTTTATTGACACTTACTCTGCTCCAGAAATAAAAAACAGAAATTTAAAATAACTGGATTTACTAGTAGGGGTGAAACAATTATCTAGTTAGCCAGATATAGTTAGCTAAGTGATTACAAATCGATTACAAATTTCTAGAATAAATAACTTGGAAGATGTTTCAAATGTCAAACTCTAGACTATATAATATTATCAACTCTATCAGTCATTTTATCAACAGAATACCATATTTGTTTAGCTAGGTAGTGATATAAAGTGCATTTTTAATGCCCATGGTGCTACCACCTTTTATCAAATCTTATACCTTCCTGGAAGTTCCTGTTAAAAAGACTTTGGTAGGTGAACTCAGTTAAATGCATATGCTTCTGCTTGTTAAAGAATTTGTTTCTCACCTTTATCATGGCTTTCACTTTCAATCCTTTATTATACAAGAGCACAGATGGTATGGCATCAACAAAGAAAAAAATTATATAACTGATTTCATGGAAAATGATAAGACACAATGCAATTTGTATCGACAGCAGTTATCATTTCGTATAAAAGAAACATCGACTTGAAGAACCATTTAAGATTAAAGCTTGCTGGTGTAGCAACAATATCAAATTCTAAACAAGATAAAAAAACGACACAAAGAATTTTATATAGGGCATTTCGAAAGCTCAAACTTCTATACGTTACAGATATCAGGTCATTTTTGTTGTTACTGACAGTAGATATAAAGAACTAGACAAAGAAATGAATCCTGAATATATTGCACACACACCTGATCACAAGTACATTCTATAATTCTACAAGAACACTAAAGGCAACTTTGTTAAGTGATTAAACGGTGCCGTGGCCGTATCTTTAATCACTGGAATGTTGGTAAGGTACCCAACTCTGCTATTTGACGAACACTGCTACCTCCATAGAAAAGGACAGGAAGCTCACTGCTTAAGTTATCATCACTTGGGAAATGGATGGACGCCAGGGAGAAGAAAATCTGGCTACACATCTCACAAACATCCAAAAAGGGTTAGACAGTCGAGAAGTTGTGGCAGTGACTACTGACAATGCAATCAGCAATACAGCAGCATCCTATAGTTTAAGTTGTAGACATGGATATTTTGTAAATGCCTTGCAATACACTGTCAATGAGGGCATTTGCGGGCCCACAACAAAAGAAAGAATCGTTTCAACTGATTGTAAACTTGTTATATTCTATAACGAGTGCAATGTGACAATATTGATCCTTGAAAATCATCAGAGAAAAATCAGTTCCCATGAAAAGCCTTTACATATATGTCGTTGCTGATGTTGAGATACTCTGGAATTCAAATACTTTTAGTTTGAAAGGATTTTGCGCCATAAAACTACTATAGAAGCGGTCAGAAATATGCCTCTTTCGCTGTTTTCTGTTAATCTGGACAAACATTGAGAATCCTGATTCTCTGTTGAAGATACAAATATTAACAACGAAGTTTCTACAGAGAAGAACTCAACATGCTATTCCATCATTCCCTTCACAATGGGACTAATTAAAAATCGGCCCTAGTGTTGTCAGGGATTTTACCGAGGATAATTGACGAAAACGTGCTTTGGATAGAAAGTATTGGCTGGAAATTTCTAACATTATCACAGCTCTTGATGAAAGACATAAAAAGCTTATAAATTTTTCTGATGTAAAACATAAAAAAGGCCTCTAGTAAAAAGATTAAATTAAGGTGTTGATATGTGAGAAGATATATAACACCTGTTGTTAGTAAAAGACTGAAATTAAATAAATAAAGTTAAATGTCGCTTAGCAATTACTAATGGGTGACGAGAGTTGAAATGATGAGTCGATGAGATACAAGATACAGCAAAGGAGTAACGAGAGTTAGAGGCCAAAGTCACAAAAACTCAACATTTTCTTTGAGCGCTTGACAATCCCAAAGGCTGTGCCAGGAAAGCAAGAGTTTTAAAGAAAGCGCGTTGTTGTCCCTGGCACAACTGTGTTCTTCGAAAAATCCTTCTTTACTTCTGAGTTTAACATCACAAAACAAGAGCTTTTCTAAAGTTTGTCGCTGCTGATGAAATTATCATTTTGAACAAAAATCTCAGAGGAGTTCTTGCTGCAACAATAAGTGTGACGCTCCTATCAGGATCAGTTTATGATTTGGCCCACCCTAGTCCTGGCTCACATTACTTACGAATGGAGCTTCATGCCAATAAATGGGTTATCTGACAGCACGCTGGTGCACACAACTATGTCTATAAACTAAATGGAAAAAAGTGCTAAAATTTCGTACACTGTAAATTATTTGATAAAAATGTTAGACTGTATTTTGAAACGTTTATTAAAAATGAGCCAATAAACTACTACTTGATGAGTACTGTATTACAGTTACAAGCAAGTGCTCTTTCCAAATATTTAAATTCAAGTGATATCCAGCTAATAAAAATCATAGTTACGTATGGGTGAATGTGATATTTTTCTGGCTATATTTTCTATATTAGTAAAAAACTCCAAAACCGTTCTTGACAAGGAGACATCACTGTCAATTTATAAATTATTTTAAGGGCTGGGTAACTACAGGAAAATACCTTTTGCTATCAGTTACCAAAAGATCTTTTAGCCCAATCACCAATTTATTAACCAGTTACGGTTTAATTTTAAAATTTTGGGTACCCGGGTAAAACTTTTGTAATCTTTTCAACCCTACTTACTTCTAACAAAAGGCTTTCTTCTAATCTGGAAGTTCCTATTTGCCCTATAATTTAATTAGAACCCTTTTTGTAATTTCAAAATAAATTGCTTTCCAGCAGTTTCAACTTTCAAAAACTATTGAAACTTTAAGTATACATTAGGAAGATTCCATGTTATGTCATATAATAATGAAATAACATGAACTTTCTCTATGATATTAATTAAAAACCATAGCAACATATTGTTTGGTTAACTCTTTATTATCCTGATATGCAAAAACATGTCATCATGCTGTTCAAATAAAATTTAATGATTACTTTTCCTTTTCTATTGCTTTGTTTTTAAAGTTTCTGATGTGCAAATAACAGGCGAAAGAAAATGGATTTCACAGTATGGAATGAAGTTGGGAATTTCTTCAGTAATGTCATTGTGACAAATAGACAGGTGTCAAAAGCTGATATCATTAGGTTAAGTAAGTCAGTTATTAAAATATAAAACCATATTTTTAATAGCTCAATGATATTCTTTCGTAATTTATAATAGTTTTGAAGGAAGGTATAATTTAACGCTGAAGTACAGAAGCATTTTTTTCAATTAGTTATTGCAAATATTGAAATAAATGGCTTCAATTTAGTTTAAATATCATTAAAATAAGTAAAAATAAACCTAAGGTTTATTTTATAGTATTCTCTGGCTCTAAACAGCTAATAAAAATAAGCCTATTGCAGAAATATTTTCAATGGTTTTGCTGGCATAGTAAAGGTTTAGTTATTTGATATATTACAGTACGTTAATACATAATCATTATATTTTAATCTACCTTGTTTGTCCTACTTCAACTACTATCTGTAAAGTAAAATAATAACATACAACAAAAACACAAAAATTTAACTGTATCTGATACAGGATGTCCATTTCAAATAAATGCTCTGAACAACATTCTGAATAGATTATTTTTATTTACTGTCAGCTTGCATAAATATAGTCCAAACAAATTAATTATGGAACAATATTTGTATAACTAAATAAGGAGTTTGAATTTTGCTTTTTGATAAAAGAATTATTTTCTTCCATAAATTCAAATACTTTTTAATGTTGCCTTTAACATACAAAGCTATGAACATTACAAGTCAAGGAAATTTTTCAAAATGTATAAGAAACGATGATGACATAAGGATGATACGATTGTTATTAAGCGAAACCACCATAACAATTAATTTCGACAAACAAGAACCTGAAACTGTGGATACAAATATCGGTTCTCCACAAGGAGATGCTATCAGCGGATGCTTCTTCAACATCGAATTAGAACATGCCCTCAGATCAGTAAGAGAAAAGCTTAACCGTATGAAACCTGGCATAGAACACTCCTATGCTGTTACACCATCACTGCCAACAGATATGGAATATGCTGATGACACTGACTTTTTGACAGAAAACCACCGAGAAAAAGAATACATCAAAAGAATTGTTAAAGACACTCCAGCCAAGCATAACTTGAANGACTTTTTGACAGAAAACCACCGAGAAAAAGAATACATCAAAAGCATTGTTAAAGACACTCCAGCCAAGCATAACTTGAAAGTTAATGATGATAAGACTGAGGAAACAAACATTAGAAGAATGAGTCATAAAGATAGAGAAGAGTGGAGAAAAGTGAAAAAACTAGGGAGTTTGCTTGGAGATTTTGAAGATGTTAGAAGGAGAATCCAGCTATCGTATGCAGCAATGGCAAAAATGGACAAATTGTGGCTTCATAGAGACCTTTCGATCCATTACAAAATTAAAATTTATAAAGCCTTAGTAAAACCTCTACTTACCTACAATTGCAACTCATGGGGACTTACCAAACAAGAAATCGAAAGTAATTGACAGAACACATAGAAATCAATTGAGAAGAATATGGCAAAACTATAAACTTAAAAATGACCAGATCTACAGTATGAGTAACGAAAAACCCATTAGCTATTTCATCACGAAATCAAGATGGAATCTCTTCGGTCATATCTTAAGAATGCCAACGAATACACCAGCTCAATCTGCAATGACATACTTCTTTGAAGTCCCAAGAAATGCAAAGAAATACCCTGGTATGCGAAGAAGGACACTACCTGAGACCATAAATTTAGACCTGAAACGAATCTCCACCGTTAATCATTGTTTTCCTGTGACGAAATTCGAAACAGCAAACGATCTTCAAAAGTTACGAAAATTAGCAGAGAATAGGAATCGTTTCAAAACATTGACTGAAACTGTATTCAATGCAGTGCATGGTGATCAACCTAGAAATTGAAAACCGATAAGCGCAGAGAAGAAGAAGAAGAAAAGGCTGATCATTGAATTGATAGGTAAAAGAAAGTTCTCGTGATTCATTAAAAGAGGGTCTTTTCCATCTGTTGGAGATTTATTGACGCGCTCAAACGTAATAGGCTAACCTTACCTTACCATATCGGAGGGGTAGCCCGGGACATTAACACTCGCTTCCTCCAACCATCTCTACCAGCCATTGCAGTTGGTAGATCTTCAGTTTGTAGTCCCACATCATCAGAAATCTGGTCAAGATAGGTGATACGGGGTCGAGTTAAAGCCATGACTTGGTCTCCTTAGAATCAACTTGCTATGAAGCTCAGAAGAACTCCGAAAACAATGTCCAGCAAAACGAATCCTTCTTTCTCTGACAAGGGATGATACTGCAGGGAAATTTCCGTATAACTCCCTTTTAGTTGGATGTTGTTTCCACGATGTATTGAGGACAACCATTAGCATTCGGGTATAAGTTCCATCAAGTGCCTTTTCCAGAATAGGCTAACCAAATACCTGAAACTGAGGCCTAAAACAGGAACCATTGAGAGTATGGCTCTATGATCATTACTAGCAAAGCAACTATCAATAACTTGCAATACTAACAGATGAATAGCGACAAAAACTGAAGAAATAATCATTGAGGTATAGATTCTAATATAGCTAACAGCTTAAAAGAAAGTCAAAGTATTTCAGAGAGCTGCAATTGCAGACTACTGGACCAGGAAACCAACAAAATCTGGGATAGTTTTAAATTTTAACACCCTACATGAAATCTAAAACTACAATAAAATCCTTTATTGTGAAAGCATTTTCAATGCATTTTCAACCCTCTTCCTTTCATTTATTTGTTTTTGAATACTCAGTGAAGAGATTACTAATGTTTTGACTGTAGCTTTATGCCTAAACACCTTTGAAAAAATAGCTGAGATTTCCAAGAATTAAAAATCAACAAATAATATACTCTGGTCAGTTAACAGAATACAGATTTAACTATATTATATACATATATATATATATATATATTTAAATCATTGCCGTTAAATATAGGAATTTTTAAAAACTTTTAATAAGCTCTTTGATGTAAATGTTTTATCGCAGTACAGTTTTAAGTAACAAAAGTTTACAATCATTAAACTTGGAAAAAAGAACATTAAACTTGAAAACTAAGTTTATCATCTAAGGACTTTCCTTTGGAACTGTGTTGTTCAGAAAACATTGTTTAATGTGATGGTGCAGACAGCTTAAAATTGAAAATGCAATGCGGAAGTTTTATTCTAAGAAAGCTGTTTAAAATACTTGCACCTATTTCAGAGTGAAGTAAAATAACGAAATGGAAAAAGCTATAAATTTTTTGATGTTCTTTATATCCTACGAACTTTTTAACAGCATAAAAATCTATTGAGAGTAATTTATTTTTCGAGCTTCTTACCATTACTTGCTTGAAACAATTATATAAAAAATATATTGGAAAAGATACTAAAATTAACATAGAAAGTAAAAAATGTCAAATTGAAAACCATCCTACGAAGGAATACGCAAGAGTAAAGGTTAGTATAATAAGGTAGTTGAAATTGCCTACCAAATATTATCAGCAAAGTTGATAACTCTTTGGACATGAGAATTTTAATTTGATCAGTTAAATTATCGGCATACATTTTGCAGTCTTGCCTCTCAGTCCAGGTATTTCAGCAATATGATGAGTAATTTTAATCTTTTTTTTCCCAGTTTTCTGCAGGTGTTATAAATTAAAAATAACAAATAACAGTTTAAGTCATCTTCTTTTGGGTCTTTGAAAGCTGCCCTATCAGGTAAGGAAAATAAATCAGTTGAATAACCTTTCTACCTCAACTCTTTACGCGTCTATGGTTTTTATGCTGATTAATTCAATTCAAACATGTACCTATTTAAACCTAGTCTTCACTAACTCAACGATGGTCCCCAAAACACAATAACTGTGCAATTTCTTTTTAATAATTGCTTTAAACGCCATTATTTGCCAGATCTAAGGTTCCGACGATGGGCTTCAGAAGGACTTTATTGTACCTGTGGGGGATTTCTAGGCCGTATGCCTTTCCTGATGCAAACAGATGGCTTTTTTTCACAAAGGTCCGAAGGTATTACCCGCTGTGAAACTCGAACCTGGAACCTCTTGGTTACAGCTCAACTACATAACCCAGTTAGCCAAGTTTTCTAAAACTCTTAAAGCAATCGATAAAACTTCACCAAAAATTCTTGTTCCAGGAAACGGTAAGGTTAGGAGTGAGGGTTTATAAATTGGCCATGTTTTGTTTTTGTAGTAACCCAGTTAGCAACAGACTTTGTAAATATTTTAGAAAGAGAAGTGTTTTTCTTTGGTAGCAAAGAGTCTTGTTGCCAGACAAATAAAGCTGATCTAAGTAAATGACTGAAAGAACAACAAATGTCAAAGCATTTCTCCACAAAAGAATTTATGAAGCAACCTCTAACAGTTGGAAATGCAAATAAGACATTATCGTTAAGTAAAGAATGTTGTTTGCCTCTTATTTGACAACATCAAGAAAATTAAATTAAAACAATATTATGAAAAAAATGTTCCCTTGTTAACAATTTTGTAAAACTTACAAACTCTCCCTACCATTACAACAACAATGTATACAACCTATATTTTGGATTGACTCTATTCGATTGAACAAGCAAATAGTCAACCAACTCATTATTTAGAATATCATATAGTATATATGGGAATTAGCAATGAACTTTCGAGTATAAGCCATAGAAAGTTCTATATAAATATGTTATCAAGTGTAGAATAAATAAATCTCTGAAGTTCAATGATAATACACAAAAATCTGGCAGTTCCGTACCATGAATAACTTTTATATTATCTGGAAAAAAAGGGAGAAAGAGAACTCACTGCAGATATAACCAGGAAATAGACGTCCACATTATGGCGTGGAAAATTAGCTTTAAAAAATAAATAGTGTACCATCTCACTTATCCCTAATGTTAATGCACTTGAAATGGAAATTTTATGTTATGAAATGTGCATTAGTATTAGGGTGGACTTTGGACCATCATTCTGGCAAATAAAACATAACAACATTGCAATCTACAAATCATAACAGCATGGAGGGTTAGACACTCTTTAGTTTTCTATCATTTTTTTATAGTTTCCTCAAAAGTTGGACATTCTGAACAAATTTTATTTTATAAACCTTTTGATATCTTCAGCCCTTTTCAAGAAAACTCAGTTTTAAGACTGATTTTTCTGGCCTTTATATCGTGCAGTAAGGTGCTCTCGCTCGCTCGGCCAGTTACTGCTTCGGTCATTTGGGCTTTATCATTTGTGAAATTTATTAGATTTCAGTTAAGCTAAAAGTAATATATATTCAATAAAGCTATAAGCAATACTGAAACAAAAGATACCTGTAAACACCAAATCAAAGTAAGTTTGTGTGCTAAAGAAAATAGAAATCTTTTATTGAAAAGGGAAAAAAAACCCGCTGGTTTTAAACTGCAACTCTTGGATGGACATCATTTTCTGAAGCCAAAACATATTTTGTATGATACGGTAGAAAAGAAACATTTCATAATACTATTTATACATAGGAAAATCTTGAAATTATGAAGAAAAAAAATAAAACTACCCAATAAAAAAATCTGGATAGTGGAAGTGTGTAGCTAAAAGAACTGTATTACAACCTTTCAACAACGTGTCATAAATATAACACCATATATTGTGTGTTCTTTGATTTTACACTTTGATCTGCGGTAAACATTTTTTTGCAACAGACTTTCTCAAAAATTCATTGCAAAGGTGATATCTATTTTATAGTAAACTTTAATATATAATCTTGTGGAGCTCAAGTTACTAAAAGATCCTTAGAGTTTTTAAGTCCTGTGGAAACAAGAAAAAAAGATTTTGTGAGAAATATGGCTTACGATACTTCTTCATTAAAAATGGTTTTGATAATTTACCCTTATTGTGAAGTCTTGTAAACTAACCAATGCCTTGATGTAAAACAATATTTTTTTTTCTGAATGAGTTTTTAAGATGTCTGTCTCTTAGTAGTCTGGGCCCTATTAAATTGCATTTTAATAATCCCTAGCTCAAATTTCCTTTGGTTCAAATGCAACATTTTTCCTTTCACCTCATATTAAGGACGTCACTGGAATGATAGATTATGATGAGACTGCATTTTTACCTTTAAGATAAAGAAGATGGGCACAAAAATATACTACGAGCAGATTGGGAGTAGAAATTAATGGTAATAATTATGTTTAGCGTGACAATGTATGGCTCGGCATGTGGTAAGTTCTTGACCCCCCCCAACACCCCAGCTGCTTGCGTGACACAACAAAGACATGCGCTTATTTTCTTCACAAAAGTTGTAGCAGCTATCGGTGATTCAGTTGCTACTTTTCCTTGAAGTCAACTACCGACTTTTTGGTTTGACACTACTGCCTATCCATGAAAAAACCCTAAAAGCTCAAGCTTTCCTAGTATTTTGTTAATTATATAATTTATCATATACCTAGTCACCAAAATGTTTGTACGACTTGACCAGGCATGATTTGAGAAATTTTGATTATATGAAGATGATAATATTCTAGCGTTTTCTCAAATCGGATTTTAACTCAAATTCTTTAAAAACTCGCATTTTTAATATTCTTCCTTTACTGACAGGCTTCTAGTATTTTGTGTTCTTTGATTTGAATAGGGTCTTAGGGAATATCTATCTTGAAATAGTATATTAATTTAAATTTTTCCAATTTTGTAATACCTTTGCTAGAAGCCAATACCCATTTGCTTGACTCTATGATTCATCAGTCGTATAATTCGAATATTTCATTATAAGAGGAAACAAAAAATAACAATCTCCTTCAGTTCAACCTTCCGTCATTTCTGTTTCACACAAGAGAAGAAAAAGAAATTAAAAAACTAGAGGAATAGGAGAAACGTTAGAATATATTATAGCTTCACTAGTTCAATAACGATAAAAAACAAAACGACTATGAAAAACTATCAACTATCTTACAATTAGGTGTGTTTTTACAGTGCGACGAAAAAGTTCTCATTCAATTAAATTTTTGTAACGTTTAAATTTTCTACAGGAAAAACCTCAAAGAGAAATCAAATAAAACTTTGAAAAAATAGAAAATACAAGACCACTAGTACAACACCAATAAAACTAAGCCATGGAATGGAAGGAAGGAAGAAAAAAAGTATCAAAAGTCTTTTAAAGCTGTTTGAACTTTATTTCACTTTATCACTAGTCTGTTAGATTTATCGTAGATATGTAAAATTACTGGAGGTTTATAATAAACTCGATTTTGCCGTGATCATTTAAACGTAGGGTGGAAAAATAGGGCTATGCAGAAGGTTTCGTATTATATTTTGAGTGTGTGCTAATTTTGTCTTAAGTTTGTAAACAAGACGAAATATTTGCAAGAGCTGATTACATTAGCTTGATGACACAAACGATCATAGGTAAACAAAGCTGTGTAAAGCCTCATGTCGTTTGTAGCTCTCGTTTAACGTGTCCAAAGGAAGACTATATTGGAAATATATATGATTAAATAGCCATTCAATTTGAATTCAGAGAAATCGATCGATATACTGCTTTTAGTGTCACAGTATACAAAGTGTAACAAGGAAAAAGAAGCTATGTGTTGTAGTTGTCAATTAGGATATCTGTTGAAATTCCATGTTTAAGACGATTTACATGGCATGTGTCACTTTGCTTAAATGTTAAATGAGAAAAGTCATTTTAGGTGAAAAGCTAAAGCGAAATAACACACATTTAAAACCATAGTCTTCTTATGTCTAGCTTTGTTAATATATGAAATTAAGTATATCATTTTAATTAGGAAAAAGCTTATATTGAGGTCGAGGGTTAATTTGTAAGGAGCAAATAGTACTATTGTTTCACCTGGAACAGCTCAATGAACTAAAAGACTAACACTTAAATATCAAATTTATCTCTTGAAGCTGGTATTGAAAAGGTTCTGGTTTGCTTTTAGATCTACATAGTAGGCAACAACAGATACCATAAAGCGGTTTATTGATAATTCTCTGCTATCAATCTCATAAAACAATAACTATTTGCTTTCGTGTGCATGCAAACTGTCCAGTTGGGATGACTGAAAGGAGTACTTTAGTATACACCGGGTGAAAAAAGACGACCAAGGGAATTTCTCAGTTTACAAAATATTAATCCTGTGTACTAAACAACGGGGGGAAAAGATTTCGGTATAGAAGGTCCACATTTAGTGTTAACATCCGATTAGTGTCCACAGTTGAGCTAATAACCTCAAACACCAATATAATACTGCCGTAGAATTATTCTCTAATTCAGAATAGAGGTAAAATATAGAAATGATTTTTGTTTTAGATGCAAATATAATAATATTGGTTTAAGAAAAGAAAGATTGCAATTGCTAATACATTTTTATTGGACTTTTTGGCCCTCTGCTTATTATCTTACTATTAAAAAAGAGAGTTAAAGCAGATCGGTAAAAATTTCTTATCCTTTTTATGCAGTGTTTCTTTACGAAAAATAGATAACAAACTACTTTCTCTTTCTATGAACAAGTTTAAAACAAGATACGATGGAAAATTGTATCAGAACCATACGTAAAAGCCTAGAAATGATCCAAAATATTTTCTTTTAAGATGGAAAAACTTGATGACTAGTAGCCTTCATTAGAAAAGATTGAAGAAAAGGTACCCCATAAATGAGAAAAATGAGAAATTAACACAAGTTCTGTAGATCAACAGCTATCAGAACGCTAATGAATCATCTTGAACTGTTTTATGTTGATATTTCTGTAAAATGTTAAAAGGCCCTGTAGCATAAAACATCTGTATAGAGCTAAAAAACTAGTCTTGTTCTATTAATCATCGATATCATAGTCGGACCACAAAAAAAGGGAATGTAAAAATGAATCCTCTGCTTCTTAGTGCAATCAATCTCGTTTTTTCCAAAGTACATTTTAAATACAAAAACAAAGTTTACTTCATTAAAGTATTTCAGTGCAGCTTTACTAACTATCATTCAATGCAAAATAACTGGTCTCCATTTAACTTATGCAAGACCTAAAATCACTATTATACAAAAATATTACACATGTCATTTTTGAAATAATTATACGTAATAATACAATAATAATAAGAAACAAAATGAATACATAAACAAATAAATAAAATTTTGGTAAAATGGGGTCTTGGAAAACTGTTTCCTATCGTCTTGCAATGACTATGAAAAGATTGATACTCCTAATCCTGGGCTTTTTACTGAAGGAAACAAATGACAGTAAAATGTAATACATACACATATTCATGTTTAAAGTTAATTTGTGCTCCTCGCTGCAACCAAACTTGATTGTTTTAACCAAATTGTCAAGATAGAAAAAAAGAGCAAATGCTACTTATTTTTAAAAAAATCAAGCTGATTTGTGACCCTTAGATTGAAGGAAAAGATTTTAATATACCCAAATACCCCATTTGAAGTATTCAACACCCACTGCAATTACTCACCCAAGAAAGCGTGTATCAATGCAAGGTTTTTTATTTCTAAAAAACACTTTATAATTCCTGAATTATAATAATAGCAAACAATTTATAACAGGATTTAATGTTATTGACTAGTTGTAACAAATTAAACATTCATTTAATAGCTTTTAAAAAATTGTGGCTTATGTCAGTAATATTTTCTTCATAGTAAATCCTGAGGTGCACAAACAACTCTTTAATTTTTGTCCTCTGCAAAAAAAAGTAATTGTAACCTTCGTAATTGTGTAAGATTTCAGCATAGGATAGTTAAACAATTGTTATTATTATTATTGACATCAATAAAATTGTCAAAGCTAAAGAGTACCGTTTCCTTACTAAGAAAATTTTTCGCAGAAAAATATGAAATAGAGAATCGGTGAAATAAATAGTTATTCATTTTTCATATGCAAAGTTTTCTTCAGCAAATCAAAACTGTTCTATGGTAACAATACAAACTAATTCCTTTGGTTAATTGGTTAGCAGTGTACATATTTTCACTTAAAAACAAAAGAGGTAGGCTGTGTGGGAACAAAGGGTATAAAAAAAATTTTCTAAAAGTTGTAAAAAGCAGATATTGCCAAGACGTTTTGTTAAATGTCAAATGCAGACTTGTATTTTGAGTTTCAACAGAAACGAGGTGCCATCTCATAACGATAAATGCCTTTACATATTAAGGCTAACTGTGAAATTCGATGTATTTCCAGCTCGACGCTTACCTTGTCAAGGACCAAAGTAGTAGCCCCATAAACTACCTCTGTTTGTTTTTAAAGGAAATACAACAACCATCAGCAAAATTGTCCAGGATGAAATGCTCTCTCTCTCTCTCTCTCTCTCTCTCTCTCTCTCTCTCTCTCTCTCTCTCTCTCTCTCTCGCCCTCTCTCTTTCTCTTAGAAAGACAATTCCTTTATTTTTAGTATTTTCCCTATTGTAGATGATAGTTTACTCTCTGAGTTTACTTTGGTGTTTAGATAAATGGAAGATTATCAGCCTTTGCAGTATATCTAAGATTTCAATTGTATAACACCCACAGTGACCAAGATAATTTAGCTGCACTGCTTTAGTTATGAAAGTTTTGAGTAAGTATTAATGATTGCTGACAGCAATGAAATATCAATGTCAGCAATATTGCAAATAAGAAAAATACCACTAGCCTTATTGAACTCTTCACAGTCATCTTGTCAAGCATCAGTTGGTACATACGATTATTTTTCTAGTTTGATCAACGCAATTACAGTTATTTTATAAAGTTGGACTCGCTTTATTGAAAATTGTCTAAGTATTCAAAGGAAACGTTTTAAGAACATTTCATGAATGACGACGAAACCCAGATTACTGGCTATGAGAAATTCTCACTTCTCCGCTCACGTTTATAAATGTGCCTTGCAGGTAAATATTGGCCTTGCCTAAATGAGCCAGATATTAATCCTAACATAAAAATACTTATCCAAGAAAAACGTGAAGTAGAACCAATGTTTCAAGTGTTAACCCTTTGACTAGAATGAGACACTGGTGTCCCAGGATTTTGATTTGCCACAGTTCCCAAAATAAAAGAGATATCACAAATATCTTTGCTTTGTTACATCTAGTTAACATTAATTTACAAAACAAGGCAAAAATGTTTTGATAAATAAGTGGGTAAAAATAATAATTAGGGTCTACAAAAAGGGTACTAAGACGAGTTTTTGCTATTGTTCTATAAGCCGCTTGTAATTTATCTTCATGCGAGAAAAATAATTATCCTAGGCTAAATATTATATTTGCACTATCCAAAGATTACATATTTCAAATTTCAATGTTTAATCTATTTTTGTTCATGAGATAAATCAATTTTTTGACTGTGGGACACCAGTGTCCCTGTGGTAGATTAGGGTATACAATATGCCTGCACACTGTGTAGCGACTAGTACTTATACATATCTTCCTATGAATACTTGTTGCATGGTTATAATGTTACATGAGTCACACAATACTGCTACTGCTATCAACCTACATAAATGCTGTATCTTGAGTAATAATGATATTATAAACAATATGCTTATTCAAACTGAAACTGATGCAAATAGCAAGCAAGTTTAGCAGTTAAGCAAACAGTAACATTGTATGTCTCCTTGCATCTTATATCCTGCTGAACTGCTGTACTGACCAGATAGAAGTCATAGATAGTCAGAGGGAAGAAATATGTGCGCATTGAGCAGGGAATTTTAAGTGATGATATTTTCGCATTATTGACTAAGAGGATGATGTGGACAATTCGTTGGAGGATTCTGATACAGAATCGGATGAACCACTAAGATGGCATTCAAGCCATGAAATGGAAACGTCATAGTAAAAAACACAGGCGAAATGAGTGCACTCTTGAAATGGCTGTTTTGCTATAATTCCTTGAAAACTCAACAGCATTTGATGTTTTTTCCAAAGTGATAAACCTGGAGAACTTAGTAAATCTACTTTTGGTACAGTCTACGTTATATGCTGCACAAAATTGAAGAAACGTCTTGACTGATTCGGAAGAAATGATGGCTTTCCTTGGAACCATATACATCATGTCGGTAAAGAAGTTGCCCTAAATCGACATGTATTGGTAGTGCGATTATTTTGTTGGAAACGAAGGAATAAAGCATGCCATGCCTCGCAAACACTTTCAGGATATTCTGCAAAATCTGCACTTTGTAAACAATGACACAGCTGACAAAACTGATAAAGGTAACAAGATACGCTTAATTCTTGAATAACTAAACAATCCCTTCAGAGAGGCTGCTTCTGACTCGGCTGGACAGTGCGTTAATGAACACATGACAAAGTTAATGGGTAAAAATCCAATGAAGCAGTACATCAGAGCAAGCCTATCAATTCGGGCTTCAAGTGGTGGTGTAGATGTGATGGTGTGACAGGATACCTATCCGAGTTAATATCGGAAATCAAAGGTGCTTTATTACTTGCGTTTATTTTTAGACTTGATGGATATTGCTTGCGTCAACAGTTTTATTGTATTCAATAAAGTTGAATCGGTGTCAACTGACATTGTTAGATTTCAAAATCGTTGTTGCCCAGTTTTTGATCGGTAGATTCAGCAGTCACCAAAGACACTGCCAAGCATCAAGACCATCGCGACGTTCACGTCTTTGGTGTCATTACTGTGTCGATGAAGGCAACGAATCAAGTACCTTTGCAAGGTATGTAGATTGTGGCGTCGCACTTTGTATGACAAAGGAACGAAACCGTTTTTGTGTTTCATATCGCATGAGAGATTTCAAGTGCTGCTTATAATATTGTAATGCCGTTGATCGTACCTCATTGATTGCATGGGTTATGTTGTAATATTTTGAAAAATTTTGATGCAGAATGATGGTAGTTTATTCATATCCGTCATTCCCTGAACCTTCCCTGAATTTGTCAAAGAAAATCCAGTTAGAATAAATGACTGAAGAACGTATGAAAGCAGGTAGGTATGATGTAAAGATTGAGAGATTAAGAAAATGCAAATATGAAGAAAAGGAGTAGAAAAATATCTGCAAATGGTTGGAAAACCTACATTTTTTTCTGTTAGCTTCCACGTAATTTCAAATATTGCACATTTATGAATCTTGTAATATTAGGAACCATAAGCAACAGTATCCTCTCCATACCACAGGGACACCATTGTCTCTAGCCATGAGTGTGAAGGGTGTAAGGCAATATTTATATGCCTCAAGAGGAAGTTACAAGGAATCATTCATATGCCTTAAGTTTTTGTTTTGTTTATTTCTTACAGTCTATCAATCCTTACTGCTCGGTATCCCTTGTCTACCATAGGAACACTGGTGTCCCGCTCTGTATCTCAGTAACCATGCATGCATAGTAAAAGGGACCAAGTTATTTTAAGTAAGCATTAGAAATTGTCCAAAAAACCTGAAGATTGTCTATTTTGCATTGCCCACTTCCTTATGGTAGTCAAACGGTTAAGTTGGAGAAGCAAACTGACCCTTTTAGCGAGATAAAAATAATTTGTTGAGCATCTCCAGCTATTTTTTTATTTACTCCAATTACATTTATACTAATCTATCCAACAAAATTATTCAATTCAAATCATTTGCCATGTATGAAAACAGATGTCAGAATAAGTGAGATTTCTGTGGGTGTGGATATTGCTACAGGACAAAGACAAATATCGAAATCATATTACACAGAAATATATTTACAATTAATAACATTGTACAGGATAGTGATAATTTTGGAAATTGAAATTAATAAAAAATTATTTAATGTCTACTATAGTTCATAAAGAAAGTGTCAGGTTGCTTAGTTTGGTTACCTAAGAGAGTGCAATTTTCTAACATAGACTGATATCAATGTTTTTATTGCAAAATTTATAAAGATCAAAATTTAGCGCATGTAATTAAGGAGTATGTGCACTTTGAATCACAGTTAAATTGAGAGTGCGCATTGCAGATATAGTGCAATAATTTATGTTATTTCGTTGTTTCTAAGAGATCCTATCACAATGTCATGATCAAAACAAAAAGAATGTGTAAATTCTCACACAAATAATACTTTATTTGCTCAATTATGTCAATGTAAAGTATTTTCTTTTAATTGCTCAGCTTTTTTTCTTCTCGTTTTCAATGTGAACTTTTTTAAACTGAGAATTAAGAGGCTTATTCACTATATAGTCAGTCTCAGTATAGATTAATGACTGTCATCTGAGCAGTTTTTGGCTCTTCGCTTAACCGTACTCACCAATTTCGGGGAGGGGCAGGAGTCTCATATACTCCATAGCAACCTCCATTATTTATAGCCTCTAGCTTACGGTTTCCACATCAATGACTCCGTTCCTCAGCACCACCCAGCTACCTGTCAGTTCAGCAGCAGCTGGCATACTCATGTAGTTTCATTCATACCTACATATAGTGCTAAAACAACTTGGAATTATACTGGGACCTGTTAGCAAGTTGATTGTCAGCACTTTGATTTCAAATAAATCTGTATAACCGAATAGTATTCTTTCCCTTGCCGAGGTTCGAGATCAGCTATAAGCAAATGGAAAACAAATTGCTGCATACATTTTATGCTTAAGAGTAGCATCTTAAGACAACAGAATGTGACTTTTATATAAAGACGTCTAAAATCTTTCCTAGTATATTTAATATTTCTTAAACATTGTGGTTTTTAAATACTCTCCTGCAAACATCCTCTTCTTGGATGAAACAACTAATGTAGTAAGTTAACTTCGTCAGCCCTATTGTAACTGATCGGAACAAAATGCACTTATAAAAACCATTCTTCGACTTATTGTTGAAATTCTATTTTGAACCAATAGTTTTTATTTGAGAGCTGTACTCTGAGTTCCTCATCCTGGTTGATTTTATTCTTGACGGAAGATCCAAAGAAAATTAATTTTGGTTGTACTAAATAATAGTATGAATATTGACGTTTTATTACATCACTATGAGCGATCCTACTATATACAGGAAGGAGTTGGAGGGTGGTAAATCCTTGTCAGCAATTCCCCTGTTCAGACTAGAACTTACCAGTCTCATTATTCTAATTGTACAATTTCTGTTTTAATTATCTTATTATCTATCTTTCAAATGTTGGTAAGCTCATTTACAATTCAATTTCATCTTATAAATACCATGGATTTCAGGAAAGTTTTCCATGGCTACCAAAGGAAAAATAAATACATTTGTGCAGTCATTTCTAAACACGATCAAGAACGGTTATACCGGCGTCATGAAGAAACATAATTGCAAACTAGTAAAATATCTTCAATTTTGTGACTCATTTGTGATATTCTTTAATCAGTGTCCTTTTACAATCTTTGTGCAATCTTTGTACAATCTTTGTACAATCTTTGTACAAGCACCTGTTTTTGCGATCAAGAATGAGTGTTAATAAACGACTTCAGAAGTTTAAAATCACTTACTATCTCTTGTCTGGTATTAGTAAGCTTGGGTTCCATAAAGTCTTCTTGAGTGCTTTAATTTTTCACCAGGTGAAAAATATGGCCTTTTGAACCCTGTCGATCACAATGCACTATTCAATGTATCTTCAGCCAATATTTCTCATCGATCCTTTCAATTTGGGCAAACCATCTTCTTCTTTGATCTTCAGTATCTACTACGTTTCGTTATGCTCCTGTCATTTACTTCACTAACAAATTTAAGGTTCTCTAACAGCTTGTTTCTTCAGTATCCAATTTTTTGCTTCAGTAACCAATTTTCAGGAGGTTGAAATTCAGTGATGACACAGGTGAGTTGAGATATGTCAATATTTCCACAGTTTACAAGCTCACCCACTGCTGCATATCCTTTGCTTACTTTTTTCTTGTGTAAATCTCATGTATATGCCTCCAGACCAGGAAATACTAGAAAATATCGATCTTTTTCACCAGAACCTTATTCAATGATATTTGAACTAGCTATAGTCTCCTGTCAATGATCATCACTATTATTGTAGAATAAATTTTTAGCTCAAACCTGAGTATGTTTTTTAAATCTAGTTCACTATCACTTGGAGGTGCTTATCTGTTCGGTAAAATGAATTATATTATTTGTGTTGCCTTGCCCAGATTGTTGGTGTGCCGTCGTCCAGGAATGCACTATGTTCCTTATGATTTTCTAAGCTCTCCTTTAGGTAACACTTTTAAACGATGTTGAAAACTGTCCTTCACCTTCACAAACATAAATTGGAACGCATAAGATGTTTTAGTATCGGTCAGCTAGCAATGATTACTTTCTTCACTCGGGTTATGGAACAGCAAAGAGAGAAACGATCTGCTAACACCCTTAATAACAGACATAACGACTTTTAATAAGCAGAAAATAATTTTATTGGTACAGATAAATGTGCTGGTAGGACAGAATGAACAGGCATGCCAGAAACATTTTTCTTAAAGATGAGGCATTTTTGATGAAGAAGGTCAGTTTAAAGCAAACCAAATTTCCTCTACATAACAAAAAGTTCAACACTAAACAAGTAACATAAAGCAACAAAAATTTATTTCAGCCTAGAGTTAGTGAATACTGGGCAATAAAAATGATACTAGGTAATGAACAGAGAAAAAATATGAAAGCCTTAAGTGAAAATGCTGATGAGAAAGAACAGTTACTTAACTTTTTTCAACCTGGAGAGGAATTTGATTGTTCAAGGTGATTTTACGAAAGGAGTTTAATGGCCTTGAAATGTCATGAGTTAGAATCTTTCTAAATGCAGAATATAAAGGTGTATTAAAAGCCTCACAGATGAGTTCAGATGCCCTTTTTTGCATCGACAGTCATAAAAAATTACCTGTTGCAATAAGGGCAGAAATTGACAATTGTGAGGGTTCCTGTGTACCAAGTTTCATTAACCTCAAATTAGAAGTATGAAGTGAAGCAAAAGCCATTTATTAGACAAAATTATTATCACCTCAAAAAGATCCCCAAATATCATCACTCTAATTTTGGCAGTTTACATGTTTACGCGTTGGAAATACATTGAAATATTTTAAGTTAGTAAATAAAAACTGTGAAATAATGCAACGTGACCACTGTCTGCAATTTTCACGAGGTCCATGACATAGGATTAGTAACTATTAGAACTGTTTTATATGTTCTGTTATGAAGCGGTAGTAGAACCTTACATGACATTTGTGTACTAGCATCAGTACTACATAAACAAAAGTTTATAATTTGGGTAACTTTTTTGTCTAGCTTACCCTAAGACCAGTGTGAGAATGGAGAAAGGTAGGGATTAGACTATTATTTGTTGGTATGGGTTGGTCTGGAAAATTTATCACGAGCCTACCATCAGAATATGGTAATAGAGCATGCAGTGGTATAGAATTCTTGCATACAGTAAGTAGCATCACAAAAATGGGTATGATAGACCTTTCACTCCAATAAATTTAACATTTTCAACCAATTGGGTCATTTTTTTGTTGCCAGAAAATTCAGTTGGTATATTTATACCAAAGCCGTTGAGCCAAAATGGCAGTAATGATCCAGATGTATATCTCTAAGTAAAGTTAAACAATAAATACTTGAAAGTAATGGTAGTTGTTGTTGACAAGAAACTCAGGTGAGTAATCAGGTGAAAAAACATTTTTTTGTTGTCATTCAGCAAATTCGAAAGTGTTCAAGGCTAGTAGGGAAATGCTTTTTACTATGCCATTGTACCACTCTACTCGTCTATTCCTTCTTTGATGACAGGAAGTGGATTTAGTAGAGACACCTCTTATCCCTGGAAAATATTGTTTGTCACTTCGAAGAAATGATGCACTGTGGCCTGAGGGTATGTATCATAAGCATTGCGTAACGTAAAGAACTACACATTACACGATATTACCATAGGCATGTCCCCTGTTGAGGTGATTATTGATCAATGACTATAACAATATACAAGTTAAGAGTTTCTGGGTGTCAGAGGGCTATTATTGCAACTTTTTCCAGCTGTGACATTTAAAGCATATAGTCTATGTATATCACATAATTTTTTGACATCTTCAGAATAAATAAAGTCTTTTAATCTGATAAAATATAGACTTTGTGTGATAAAAGGAATGTATAACCAGAAATGTCCCTTTGAGAGCTTACGAACGGCAAAGGCCAACGTAGCATATAATCAATCGGAGAAACTGTTTAGCTTAACGTTTCCTTTGGCTGAGACACTTTAATCTGTGTATGAGCAACTAGCTAGCTGTTATAGACGTACATAAACCTTATTAATCCACATTTTTGTTTTTTTCCTACCGTACAGCAATAATGCAAATGACTGTGGATCTGCTTTTGAAATAAACTGTTTAAAAACTGTGAAAATTTGCCTACAGTCTCATGTTAAAAGGTATTTTGATCTCCGCAGCTTGATAATGAAGCTGGTAGTGGCAAGTTGTGTCCTTCTGGTAATATAAAACCGGTGCACTCTGGAACTTTTGTGTGTTTTTTCGAAAGGATTTGTACCCAGCATCGATCTTTGCTTACTTTTCTTCTCTTGATCTGTATATAAAGTCTGTATAATGTGTCATCAAGCTATACAATTTCTCCAAGAAATTTTGATGGTACATTTTTACAGCAGAGATGTAGAAATGTTCTATGGTTGGCTGGTTTCTAGTGAATTGTGATTTTGCTTTTTGGGTGGATTTTTTTGGTGTCTTCAAGATAAGTGTTAAAGAAGGCGCCGCTTAATTCTTTGCTCTGTAGAGATCCGATGTTGCTTTTGAAAGTTTCTGATTCTGCACAGCTGATTTAAACACCTAAGGTGATGTTTCTTAACGGTAGAGTTAACATTCGAAGTTCATTTTCAAGTGGTATTCTGTTCAGAATTTCTAGTAAGCATATACTTGCAGATGTGAGAAATGCCGAAGACATATCAATACTGGTGACGTAATTTTTACGTTTTTCCTTTTGTATTTCTGGAGTCATTCAATTATGAGCCTAAATAATATCTCTGGCTCTTCCGTTAGATTAATATGCGCTTTCAAATATTGCGATATAAGAATCGTATTTTGGCTTGATTTCATTCAGAAGTATATTTGAAAGACATTTCTTCAGCGTTAGTAGGAGTTTATCTAGACAAAGGTATTTTACTGGCCCAAAAACCAACAATGTTTTTGTTCTGGTTTGTGCAACTAGATCAGTCTGCTACTCCCATACTCAAGTTTTTAATTTTCTCCCAAGACATAGTTTAATAGCTGTTTACTAAATTCATCGACGTTATTTTGGGGTAATCGTCATGAGTTTAGCTGTTCCTTTATCTGGAACATAGACCTTTTTATGCTAAATTAAAAGTATGTTAGGTAACAGAGTATCTAGTATCATTTCACGAGAATATCATGAGGAAGATTAGAATGTTCTTTAGTATTGTTGAAACCAAATTTTGCTACAGCTTAAGATCTTAGTAGGCCAAAAACTTTTTTTCCGCCAAATAATTACTCAAAACCCAAACTCCAGTCCACCTCCACGTGAAAAACACACCAGTCAATTTATTCTTACACTTCTGATATATGTACATATACCAGTATCTAAGTAATTATTAGCGTTCATATCTTAGTGTCTGCAAGTGATATCACAGTTTAACAGGCCAAGCACCTCTGTAATTGGAACTCTACTTAATATGTGATGCAAGGTGCTCATTTTAATGCATAATGGCTCATCCTGATAAAAATACAGATACAAAAAATATTTTCCTGCAGATCTAACCCAGCTTTTCGAAACACAGAAGATAACAATAAATGAAAGGTACAACCAAGTTTTGACACCTTACCTGACTTAGTCAAGAGACTATGGGTCAAATCTCCAGGATACACATCTTTGTTATTCTTCTTGATCTAAAGCACAGTGATTTTTTTTCTGAGTTTAGTGTATTACATTATATTTCTCACATAGGTTACTTGTAGCCTTCTTGTTTTGTTGGAAGCTTGCATTTGTTCATAAAGATTACACATAACTATAGCAAATTATAGTGGTGTGTGCGGCTAATGATCAAGAACGAGTAATTATTTTGCTATAAACATATCAGTTAGGGTTATTCTGTCAGTTATCGTTTGCCTAATGTTAAAAATAACTGTGGCAAATAAATTTTAAAAGTTTGTTTTGCATTGTTTAAGTCTATGTAAAATACTCTGCACCATAAAGCAGCATATATAGTATTAAATTGTCGAACAGCCTGAGGCTCAGCTTTATTGAAATAGTATTTCATTTCCAAATTTTGCACAATTTTTTTATGTTAATCATTTATGTCCACGATACCTTTATCTTTAATCTTAACTTCGAGAACTTTCTCTTAAACCTTATCAAGCAGCACATCCTTGCACAGCTTCTCAAGATCATACTTCACGTTTTTCAACATCACAAACTACCTGGCTCCAGTCACCAGCTAAAAATATTGTTGACGACATACAGGTGTATTCAGATAAAGTTTTGATCTTCTAATGAAGGGTAGGTAGACTTAAACATGAAAGCACGTAAAAGGATGGTAGTTGCTTTCCACTCAAAAAATGGCGATGCTAAAGTTGTCCGCTTGGTAAATTATATAAATTTTTAGGTAATGGGTGTCTTACTATGAACAAACAATAAATAAGGTGAAAAACTAGTATATGAATTAAGTAATATGTCCAAACCTGTTAAAGAGTCCACCTCTAGACATATTTAATTATGGGCTCAAAAAACAACAGAAAATTTCAGTATATCAAAAGAAACAAACTATGTTCTAACTTTCGATAAAGATAATATAGTGCGCTCTCACTATCATAATCAAAGTCAGTACTTCACTTCTAATAATTTAGTCCAT
Organism: Morbakka virulenta; assembly: GCA_003991215.1. Classification (NCBI taxonomy): domain Eukaryota; kingdom Metazoa; phylum Cnidaria; class Cubozoa; order Carybdeida; family Carukiidae; genus Morbakka; species Morbakka virulenta. Next base: position 527,591 of record RDPX01000222.1, read on the forward strand.
ATTACCCCTTAATCTATAGTCAAAAGTCTTGTAACTACCCTAGAGAATGTCGATTACTTTTGGGACTGAATTCCAGATCATTTGCACCCATATCAGTGGCATTTCGTCCAGTAGCCGCATCATGATAATGACTAACACCGCTTTCAGTTCCAGCTTAATTTTATGCATCAGCTGTTCCACAATCACCAGCCTCTCTTGATCAACATCTTGCTTACCTTTATCACCCTAGCCATAAGATTGTCCTCTACCATCGAAGTAAACCTGCATGTGGTGTCGCAGTATACCATCAGTGCTACGTGTTCCAGTCCCTCGTAAGATCCAGTTTATACACTTCAATGCTGCCCACAACTCAATAACAATTATGTGACAAGCACCGCCCTTCTTAAGCATCCATGCACATTCTTCCACTACATGACCACGGAATTCCAAATCCACAGCTATTGCAAGATTCCTGGCATTGCATCAGACTATTCCTTATCTAACATCTGGCACCGTCTGACCCTTCACTATGTCAGCTATCCCCAGACGAACAATGACTTTCTGCATCCGTTACTTCACAAGTTGAAGTACACAATCATCTCACTTAATTTCACTCGTACACAGTTCCAGATAACTATATGAAACACGCAACCATCCTGCCACTGGGTAATGATCTATCAACTGACCACATACGAAAAACAGGTGTCTTTTGGATACATTTCCTGCAATAAATGGCTACTCAGCATTCCCCCTACAGCTATACTTCCACCTTTTGCTCAGAACTTTACTAAATTCTTTGCAGCGAGACTATTACCAACAATATGTTACCTTACTCGATTTGCTGAAAACACCTTATTATCTACTACAATGTTCTTGATATAAACGTCTGTCCCGGATGCCACCAGTTCATATAAAGACGATACTTTCATCAGAATTGTAGAAATACCTTTTGTAGCAACATTCAGTCTAAACCACACACATGTCTTTACTTTAAAATTTTAGCTACAATAGACTTTAAGTCTTCTATAGTGTGGTCATCTATCGGATATCCAATTTTCATGACTTTTTCTTTCTAATATGTGAAAGCATTCTTGGTTATCCCATCTTATAGTCACACCATTACTATTTCTATATTTTTCACCAATGGTGAGAGGTTGGGCTTTGTACATTTCACTGTTCTGTTCTGTGAATATGGCGAACCAAATAAAACGACTAGGCTGATGTGGCACGTATCCCACTGTGGCGGGAGCAATTTTTCTAGGTAACATAACCTCTGTAGCCATGGCTAAACAACTGTGGGGCTTCTCTTTTGAAATTTTCGTATTGTTAGGGAACAGCCTTCAAATTTTCAGTATTTCTATAAACATGAGTCCTGTTGTAACTTTAAATGAATATGCAGCCTGAACTGGAGATGCCATGGCTATAGGTGCCTGTCCAAATAAAAGAAAATATTGCTCTGTTGTATTTGAAAACCAATTCAAAAATTGATAGAATTCAATTTGAATTTGTGAGAAAATTCGAGCTATGACGTTGTGAATAAAAGAGTAACTTTGAGTCGGGAATAGACGAGGGGGTTAATAAACAGAGGCGTGAATATGTGTCTGAAATTAAATAACGGGGGCTGTTATAAATGGGGGCTTCATAGACCACATAANGTAACTTTAAATGAATATGCAGCCTGAACTGGAGATGCCATGGCTATAGGTGCCTGTCCAAATAAAAGAAAATATTGCTCTGTTGTATTTGAAAACCAATTCAAAAATTGATAGAATTCAATTTGAATTTGTGAGAAAATTCGAGCTATGACGTTGTGAATAAAAGAGTAACTTTGAGTCGGGAATAGACGAGGGGGTTAATAAACAGAGGCGTGAATATGTGTCTGAAATTAAATAACGGGGGCTGTTATAAATGGGGGCTTCATAGACCACATAAATTTTGTCAAATACTCTTAATTTTTTTAAATCAACTACTACTCTTCTTACATATTTAACAGACTAAAAATGTCACTATCATTCTTATTCAGAATTTAATCTTCATCAGTACTTCCTTCAGACGCACTGTTAAATCTTCTAAAGGTAATTATTCTTTCTTCAGTGTTCTCCTAGCATCAAAATGCTGAGTCGATTTTTTGCAAGATATTGCTTGAAATGCTTACTTGATTCATTTTCTTGCAATATCCGTTGGCATGCATTCAAAACGCGAGTGTCATTCTTAACGTCACCATTGTTACAAAGGTCATCTAATGAGAAAAAACTCTTAGCTTTCTTGTCTGCATCTGATTCAGTTTTAGCTGGTGCTGGGTGAGTTTGCTATCTTCCTAGTGCTTTCCTTTCCATGTGAAAAAACTTTCTTTACGCTTTTTGGAAACTGAAGCTAGCATAAAGGGGGATTTTGTACATGGAAAAGAAGGCGATTTCAAAATAGTCAAGAAGCTTGGCACTTTCAATATTTTTGCGCGGAATTCTTTTGGAAGTATGATTTTTTTACACAAGTACCTGAGTGTTAACAGGAACTCGACTTTCCGATCATTCTGTTCGATACATGGACATATTGGTCCCAACAAGACTGTAAAACGTACAACTCACCAGTAAATTATCGGATCCATCAAGAGCATTTATAACAAAAAAAACGCCTGAATTCTGCTGTAAAATCAACATCAGCCTCATTGCGTGAGCTGCCACTGGAAATACACTTGTCTAGAACAGCCAATTTAACATTTTACCACTCGATGACTGCAAACTGAGGCAAACTCTTGCTACCTCGTTTTGCCTGTGATTTGTCTTTTTGATAGCGAGATTGATAGCGAGGGCCGCCGTTTCCAGGACAAGTGAAAATTGGAATTTTTTTACTGAGGTATGAAATAACTGTGTTTGCCTAGTTTGCCAAGAGACAGTGTTCAGGGGTTTAATATTAAGAGGCACTACCATACGAAACACGCTTATTACAACAAGCTAACTTGAGATGAACGCCGCGAGAAATTAAAGTAACTGGAATTTGGATTAATGGCACAGCAACGCTTTTTCACAAGAGCACGTGGGTTGAATGAAAATACCACAAAAGCAAGCTATTAGGTGGCAATGCTGTTTTCCAAGCACTGCAAACCTTTTACTGAGGGTGCACTCATTAAAGATTGTGCGAGGAAAATTGTAGAGAACATTTGTTCTAATAAAAAGCAACAGCTAACCAGAATCTGTTTGGCTCATTGGACTATTGAGGAAGTTTCATCTTTTACGAGACATTTGAAGACAAAAGAAGTGGATTTTCAGTATTTTTCGTTACCCTGCAATGAAAGCACGAATGCATCTGGCAGCGGTCAATAAATGACTTTTAGATGAGTGGACAGTGAAATGGACGTAAGTGAAGAGCTGCTTGACCTGCAGAGACGTAGGGACCAAAAAAGAGGGAAGATTTTTTTGCTTCTGTTGGTACCTCCACAGATGGCAAAAATATACAGTGAAATAAAATCACAGCAATTATTATGGATGATGCACCTGTTGAGCACAGTAGATTAGCAATCCCAGTGTGTAAAAAAGTGTCAGCGAAGAAGGAATTGAGCAACAAAACTCTATTGCATTATTCACCAACACGTTCTTTGTGCCAAACATCTGAAATAGGATCACGTTATGAAACCGGTGTTTATTAGTTGTATCCACATTCAAAAGCCCTGTGTCAAGGCCAATTTCAACAACTTTTATTGGGTATCCACACTGAATATGGAGATGTTGTGTATCACATGGATGTAAGATGGCTCATTCAGGGGTCTGCACTGCAACGTTTTTACTGTCTTAAAGAGGAAATCTGAAAAATTATTCGAAATTCTTAGCAAAAAACCCCCAAGCGATTGCAAAACTGACCGACCCTGCTAGGGTATCTTTTTTAGGATTTTCAGTTGACATGATGCGACATCTTAAGGCCCTGAACACGAACCTTTAGAGGCATAATGAAATGGTAAAACAACTGTATTTACACATCAAAGCCTTTTGGACCAAACTACCATTTTTACAAAGCCACATGTCACAAACGCAACCCAATACCACACATTTTCAATAGCTGCAAGAAATAATGACCAGTTTTCTCGCGTACAATATCAGTGCCCATATAAGCAGATATACCACAGATATTTCATTTTAAGCTGAGGTGTTTAAACAGCGTTTTAAGAATTTCGGGTATATTGAAAAGGAGATCATGTTCTTTTCCTCTCCTTTTTCCGTGGATCCTAGTGATGTTCCAGCCCATCTGTAGTTGGAGTTCACTGACCTGCAGTGTAACACACAGTATCGCAGTCGGCATCGACAACTTCACCTTGTCAACTTTTACTAGCAGCAGGATAAACTGAGATTCCAAAAGATTTAAACATTTGCTAAGAAAATGTTAAACTTGTTTGGCTCGACATACTTGTGTGAAAAGACATTCTCAGTTATGACTTGACATACTTGACTTAAGCCTGTTCACTCCGGCACGGAGCATAGGCCGCGAACAATCTCCCCCCATCTGCGTCTGTCCTGGGCTCCTGTCATGATGGTGTGCCAACTATGTCCGCTGTCTTTCATCTCCTGTTCTAGATTTCTACGCAAGGTGGCTCTAGCTCTTCCTCTTTTCCGTCTGCCTTGAGGGCATCTCCAGGCTTGCCGAGTAATGTTGCCTTCGGCTTTCCTGAGGGTATGCCCGATCCATGTCCATTTCCTTTTCCTTATCTGTACTGGTGGAGGAAGCTGACGTGTTTCTTTCCATAGGTATTGATTGCTAATACGGTTTGGCCACCAAATTTTCACGATCCGTCGGAGACATCTGTTGATGAATGACTCGATTTGTCTGTCTGTCACCTTTGTAGTGCGCCAAGTTTCAGCTCCATACATCAGTACAGATTTCACATTTGAGTTGAAGATCCTGAGCTTTGTTTTAGTAGCTATCTCTCTTGATCGCCACACTTTGTTGAGGAGGCTGAACGCTGTCCTTGCTTTGGCTATTCTTGTCTTGATGTCTTGTTGGGCCCCGCCGGTCTCATCTATTATGCTTCCCAGATACGTAAATGACCTAACCTCTTCTATATCCCCGCCTGTTAACCTAATGCTGTCATCCTTTTTTGCATTTATTCTCATGACCTTTGTCTTGTCCTTGTTTATTCGCAGTCCAACTTTTGATGCATTTGCTTCCAAGGTTGAAGTCTTGTCCTGCATCTGTTGATGTGTGTGTGATAGTAGAGCAATGTCATCTGCAAAATCTAGGTCGTTTAGCTGACCCCAAAGGGTCCACTGAATACCATTCCTTTTGTCCTTTGTTGACTCCTTCATTATCCATTCTATTACAAAAAGGAAGAGAAATTGAGAGAGAAGACATCCCTGTCTAACTCCAGTCTTGAAGCTGAATTTCTCTGTTGCAGTACCTTTAGGAAGGACCTGAGATGCCATACCCTCGTAGGTGTTCCTTGTGATAGCTATGTATTTCTATGGAATCCCATAATGCGCCATCAACCGCCATAGTGCCTGTCTGTCTAAACTACCAAAAGCTTTTTCAAAGTCTATAAAGTTCACATACAGTGAGCTGTTCCACTCTAGAGACTGCTCTATGATGATCCTAAGAGTGGCGATCAAGTCAGTGCAAGACCTTTCATTCCTGTAACCTGCCAGCTCATCTCTGAGCCAATTGTCAACAGCCGTTTTCATTCTGTTTAGTAGAACTCTGTTGAAGACCTTCCTTGGAACAGATAGCTACATTATCCCTCTGTAATTCTTACACTTCACTATATACCCTTCTTTTCAATCTTGAGGTTCTTCTTCTTCCCACATGTCTTCAAATAGCGGTTGCAGCATGTCTGCTGAAGTGTCAACATCCGCCTTCAGTGCTTCAGCTGGGATCCCATCTGGTCCTGCTGATTTGCCATTTTTCAGTGACATGATGGTCTTTTGAGTTCCTCCCTGGTGGGGCTGTGTAGTGGCATTTGCAACATTTTTCCCGCCGGAGAGATATTTGGTCTCTCTTCGGGTGCTAGCCTGTTCAGCAGCTCACTAAAGTGTTCTTTTCATCGATCTATCTATCCTTTCAACGTTGTTATAGTGACACCATTCTTGTCCTTAACTGGCTTCTCTGGGGCCCTCCTGTTTCCTGCTAGGATTCTGGTGATGTCATATAACTCCTTAATATTTCTCTATCCTGCTGCTGTCTCTGCTCTGGTTGCCAATTCGTCAACAAAAGCCCTCTTGTTCTGCCTAACACTCTGTTTTACTTCTTGGTGCTTTTGTCGATATTCTTCTTCAAGTCTCACCTTTGTTGCTCTTGTCCGGGCACTATTTAGTGAGTTCTTCACCTTCTTCCGCTCATCCATCTTATCTAAAGTTGCCTATCCACGGTTTGTGTTGCTTCTTTCTTCTACCCAGTTTTTCTTCGCATGTTGCCTTCCAGTTCTCCTTGACCAATATCCCTCTATAGTCAGCTCTTCTGTAATCACTTCCTGCCGAACCTCAAATCTGTTTCTCAAAGTCATCCGGTATTCTTTCACATGCTCCTGCACCTTTGATTTCTCTATGTTGAATTTTACCCTTGTGAATGAATTAGTGCACCTTCTAAACTTTATTTGTAGCTTTCCTTAAAACAGGTGATGATCTGAAGCTGCGATCTTCTGTATTTTTTGCTTTCACATATGTGGTCAATCTGGTTTTCAATATTTCCGTCCGGTGACACCCATGTTATCTTGTGGACATCCTTGTGAGGGAATACTGATCCACCGATGACTAGGTTGTTTTCAATGCAGAAGTCTGCAAACATCTGGCCGTTCTCATTCATGGTACTCAGTCCATGTCTCCGCATGACCTCTGTGTAGCGTGGTTGTCCTGTCCAATCTTTGAATTGAAATCCCTTATAAGGATAACCATCTCTCTCTCATGGACACCATTTACCACTGTCTGAAACCTGTGATAAAATTCCTCCTTGACATCTACATCTGCATCATTTGTTGGGGCATAACACACTATGGTTTTAAGTGTGATTCTCTTGTTTGATGTCCTGAATTTAGCAGCCAGCATCCTTGAGTTGATTGGTTCCCATCCTACTGTATATGGGCTTGTGCTGTTTCTTTTGACAACATGGTTCCGACTCCTTCTGTTTGCGGTGCATTTTCTTCTTCATGACCTGCATAGAGCAAGGTCTCCCCTGTGCTCAGTCTGATTCCCCCAGAGCTTGTCCACCTGGTCTCGCATGGACCTAGCACTTGCAATTTATATCTCCTCATCTCCTTTGCTACATTCCCACTCTTTCCTCCTTTGTACATAGTTCGCACATTCCATGTTCCGAATCTGATTGGCTTCCTTGTCGAAAGGAGATTCTATCTTCTAGCTTCCCTAAGGCTTTCACTAGCTGACATCATATTTCCTCTTGGAGGAGCTCCTCGACGACGGTTGCCGGTAGTGTTGTTGATTGNTTCTTCTTCATGACCTGCATAGAGCAAGGTCTCCCCTGTGCTCAGTCTGATTCCCCCAGAGCTTGTCCACCTGGTCTCGCATGGACCTAGCACTTGCAATTTATATCTCCTCATCTCCTTTGCTACATTCCCACTCTTTCCTCCTTTGTACATAGTTCGCACATTCCATGTTCCGAATCTGATTGGCTTCCTTGTCGAAAGGAGATTCTATCTTCTAGCTTCCCTAAGGCTTTCACTAGCTGACATCATATTTCCTCTTGGAGGAGCTCCTCGACGACGGTTGCCGGTAGTGTTGTTGATTGTTTGCGTTTCTGTAATACGTTTTATCCACTAATGGGGGATTGGCACACCGGCTTCACCAGAGCACTGTTAGCCAATGTTACCTGTTTCCACCTCCCACGACGGGGACGTATGGTTGGGCTTTGAGAGGCTCTCAGTTATGAACATGAACAAAAATAGTGTGAGGGTGAAGGTGAAGTGATTCCTACTTACGTGACATCTTGCGCATTAAAACCACCATTTTTTGAGCTAGACCTACCCCATTTACTGTGGCTGAGGTCTAGGTATCCCCCTTTAACATTAATGCAAACAGGTTATTTGTTGATCCTGGTGAAAAAAGTTTTGAACTAAACTTAACAAAATAATTTATTGGCATTCAATTTATTTTCCATTTTAACCGTCATTTATCCAAGTCAGATAGTTTTACATCTACGTACATACAGCAAAGTAAAATAAGCAAAATGAAAGGAAATACAAAAAAGCAATACTTAGGATGCCATCATGCAAAATTTATGGTTACCTCAATGACAATTTTTTAAACGTTTATGTGGCCCCTGAATCAAAACCAAAACAATAAGAATCTTTCACAAAGAGTTTTTCTCCTAAGCTAACAGGCCAATCTGTCCTTGAAAGCAAAAAACATGCCTTGTAAAAGCCTTGAGTCCCTGCAGTCTCTGTAGAAATTGTTCTTCAATTGGGAATCTTAGAGTCATTTGGCACTGGAGGTAATTGGTAAGACGTTTGGTCTTCTATATTATATTCTTTAACATTCTTCTACAAAATAGTCAACGTTCTTTGGAACCATACACTTGGGGCGTCTAACAAATTTTTGAAATTTTTGACTCCTATCCCCTTGCCCCCTTACTCTTGTCTCAAACCAATAACCCCCTCTTTAGGGTCTCTATCGTTTGGCTACTTCAAAGAATCACCACAACAACAACGAAATTAGATATACGACTTACAAAATACGCTATCATGTAGTGAAAGTTTAATTAATATCACCACTTAAAATTTATATTACCAGTTTGAAATATTTTTTTAATCATCGGCTTCCACAAATGCTCTTTTTGAAGCATGACCAGTACGTTGGCCATTAGTACTTCTTTTTCGGCCCTAACTTAGTCAACGACTTGTAGGTCGTCGTCGTCTTCACTTTCTCTGGAAACTTTGTTGTGTCGATTCACCACCACAATGATTGAATAATAACTTCCACATTTTTTACAAACCGGCTTGGGTACTTTTGTTGTCATCGGTGAGTACAAACTAATTCAAGGAAAGCAAGCATATTTTTTTCTACAACTAACCGATTGGCGATCATGCAAAAACCAGAAAAAGGATCGATTGGTTTTGTGTCTGTGACGGCAAGTACCATTGGACCTTTGCAGGATTTTTAGAATAGATTAAAAGCAGGAAAGAATTGTTTCAAAAACAAACACATCTACGAAGTACGAAATTCATCACAGCGTTTCAAATTGTTGAGTATTACGACCTCCAAAAGGTGTTGGAACATGCGACAGTTGGTAGTAAACCAGTTCTAGTTGATGGCAATGTTTACACCCCGTTAGAAAAGGAAACTTGTCAAACACAAGCTCACAGTAAATATGTGTTAAAACGTTTCTATTTGGTTTAAGGTTTGTTTTTGCCAACTCTACATCCCTGGCTCTCTGCAAAAATGAATACCGCAGGTCTCACAAGGAAGAGGAACAACAGACAGTGCCTACCACCAAACCTCTTGAAGGACTCTGATAAAATAACTTATGCTTTATCTTATCTAATCAACCTCTTAATTAGTACTGCTACTTTCCCAACAGAATGGAAGGTTGCCAAGGTTACCCCGGTGTTTAAATCAGGAAGTAAAGCAGACATAGAAAATTGTCGCCCAATATCAATCCTGTCGGTTTTATCCAAAATCAATGACCGTGAAGTGCACTGTCAGCTGTACGATTATATTGAAGAAAGAAATTTGATCTCTGACTTTCAGTTCGTTTTTCGAAACGGTAAATCAACTGAACTTGGTACGTTGACCTTTCTGGACAGCATCCGAAATTCTGTTGATTCTGAAAAACTAGTTATCGCCTGCTTTATCGAACGTAGTAAGCCTTTTGATACCATAGCACACGAAAAAACTGATTGAAAAGCTCGAATGTTACGGTGTAAGAGAAAAAGAACTGGACTGGTTTAGACGCTACCTCTTCCACTGCCACATACGTACGTGTTTTAATGGAGTCATGTAGGAGAAAATTCCAGTTTACACCGGTGTACCGCAAGGCTTCATTTTGGGACCTCGGCCCTTTATTACATTTTTCAATGATTTTAATGAGAACCTGGTTCATTCAAAAGTAGAATATACGTTGACGATACTGTGTTTTTTTTAAAGTAAAAAGCTGCATGAAGTAGAACGTCTTTAATTACGATCTTCAAGACCTTTATCACTGGATTACGGAAAACGAATTGTTGTTAAACATGAAACCGAAAAAAACTGAAGTGTTACTGTTTGGCACGTCCAAAAGGATAAATCTGCAGCAGAGAGATATTGCGATCAAGATAAATGACCAAAAAAGTCAATGTGGCAAATTGTTACAAATATCTCGAAGTAAAAATCGACCACACACTGAACTTGAATTATCGACACGACTTCGTTTACTATATAAAATGATGACCTTTCTGCCGTGCTGCGCTCTCGGTCGTCAACGCCGTCCTCTTACCTTTGTTTACATACTGTTGTATACTGAAACCTATTCTTAATTAAAGTCAGGCTCAACCAATCGCATCCTTCGAAAGGCGTGGTCGAGAAACTGTGGCGAATGGTTAACATGTCAATCCTAACATCAACATCATATTTGTCAGGAGCGTTCTACTTGGACATGTTAAGTCACCTTTCCAAAACTATTTTGCACTATCAAACACGAAAGTGAACACGAGAAACAAAAATCTATTTGTCTATGTCCCAAGAGTCAAATTGGAATATGGGAGACACTCGATTCGTTACATGGGAGCTAAAGTTTTTAATGATCTCCCACTTGAATGTAGAAGCAAATATACAGAAATGAATTTTAAAGATATTTTAAAAGATCATAGGTCCTAGTTTTTATTATGTTTTTGTTGTTTTACAGATCTTCTTTTCCTAAGACTTATAATGTAGTTGTTACATGCCAACGTGATACCTCAGTGTCTTTCAGTGCATATACTCAGTCCCAAGTTTCTAACTCTTAGTTAATGTCAGCGGTTATTCTACGTTCATTAGAACTTAATTCATAATTTTCGCAGATACCTGATTTAAGATATTACTTTGGCACTTCCTAATTTTTTAGCTTTTTTACTATTTTAGTTTTATATCGCTTTCTTCTAACAGGACACTTGTTGATATTAGTATTTGTACATATTACTTTTAAATTATATATTTACTGAAAGGTTTTTATCCTGAATAAATATTCGTATTAAATAAATAAATAAAACAAAGGATACCAATTTTCTCCCCGTATTGTTATATGAAGAAACACCTGGTACGAGTGCAGATGCAAACATCACATCGAATTTATGTTTCTTAAAATTTTGTGCAAAACCATAAAGGGGTTTAAGATATAATGGGTTCTCGTTTTAGCCTCCACTTCTGACAGCTACATGTGTGGTCTTAGTGAAAACAGGATCTGTCCAAGCAGAGAGCAATTTAATTTTATATTCCGAGTAAACTGAGGCCACAAGATTGTACTTCATAGCTTTGACAAGCTAAGTCTGACAAGCTAATCTCATGTTATATATGGACCAAGACAGGGCCTTACTTGGTTACTGCTTTTCATTGACGGAAATTACAAACACGCTTTTTTATCCAAGCAATCCAACAATATTCTGAAGAAAAGCTTTCATCGCAAAAGTAAAGTTTGGATCCATATAACGATTTTGTCGTTTTGAGCATTTTTGAGCTCTAAAATAGGAAGAGTTGGAACGTGTTACCTCGTCCCTGTACTGTCAACTCTCCTGAGAATTGCACAGAGGTAGAGTGCTTTGCAACTCAGCACATAGGCTCTCATATCGGCCCCAGAATGTGCCTTTACTAAGCCTACAATTGTTTGATAAAAGTCTGGATAAACGTTTTTAAAAGTTGAGCTAGGTGAGTGAACTTATGTAGTTTTGTTGCATTGATTTGCTTTCACTAGTCAGTTGTATCAGCAATGATTAATTTTCCACACAACACCTTTACCTGTTTTAGATCATAACATGCCAATTTCAGTTCCTTAATGTTTTCAGCTGCTGCAAAGCTCAGAGATTTGAAATGACTTAGCAAAACAATCTTTTATCCTCTTCGATTCTCACTTGTTTCTTTATGTAGGCTAGTTTGTGCGAATGTATGTGTCCAACGGAGACGGTTCTGAAGTTTTCCTATCTTAGTCTTGTCACGCATACCTTTCCTTTAAGCCCAATCATCGATTCTTATGAGCATTACTGTCTCAGCCTTTTCTCTCTCAAAACCAAATTTACAAAAAAGAACAAACGAAACTAGGTTTGCGAAAAAGAACAGGTTTTATCGTTTTTTGCAATATTTAGATTTTTCGAGTGAAAAAAAGAGACTTGGCTTGATTCTTTTGCTGCCAAAAGCATTGTTTCTTTCTGGCGGGCTGTCATTCCTAAATTCATCAGAAAGAACTTAAAAAAATTTTGGGTTTAAAAATTGCCAACGATTTTGTGTCATTCATTGTTGGCATTACTGTGTTACATAATTCTGTTTGGCTGTATTAAGTTACTCTTTCAGTAGTACTTTTCAGTTTTTCCCAAGGATTGAATATGGCAATCACTCAAAGACTCCATGGCTATATCTATGTCAATATCTCCAAGTCGATTTTGGGCTTTGAGGACGTTTTCATTATCTTCATCTTTATTATCTCTTTAAAACTGAAAAGTTTCCTGGTACTTTAATGTAATACTTTCAGCCCATTTTCTGGGGACTGTTCTATTTTGAAAAGTAATTTTGAAAATGTTACTTTAAATCACAAACAAATTTCAAATACAGTTGAACCTCGACTATCCGAACAAGAGGGGCGGGCAATTTGCTCGGATAACTGATTATCCTTAAACAAATGTATACCTTACGCGATATACATATACATGTATTTACGTAAGAAAACGCGTTTATAAATGTGTTTACATGTATTTCGCTTGGTTTAATAAAGTATGTACTGACTGTTTTCTTGTGAAATGGTTCAAATACATAAAGTACGTAGGTATTATCGTCCAAACACTAAACAAAATTTTGCATGTACGGAAACCTAATTGCACAAACTGCATTACTGTTTGTAAGTTCACTATTCAAAGTACGTACATTCTCTTCCTGAAGAAAGCATCAAGTCGTCGCTGTTTAAGTTGGCTGATCTTCTTCCATTTGGCTAGCGATAGCATAAGTTTCAGATGCATCAGCTTTACTGCATCGACTTTACCTTGGGCTTTGTAACATTCCATAAACAGTTGGAGATCATCAATGGCTTCGTGAATTGGACCTATGCCGGGAGGTATGGGAATGGCTTACACACATTCTCGTTTGTCTTCTGTAACAATGTTAACAATTTGGTCGTCACTGAGAATTTCTGTATCCATCTCGTTGTCGCAATTCATACATTCGTTGATCTCTCTTTCACTAAGGCCACCTAATCTAAGCTGCGTGCAATTCTCTATCATCTCAGTAACATCTTGNGGCAATTTACTCGGATAACTGATTATCCTTAAACAAATGTATACCTTACGCGATATACATATACATGTATTTACGTAAGAAAACGCGTTTATAAATGTGTTTACATGTATTTCGCTTGGTTTAATAAAGTATGTACTGACTGTTTTCTTGTGAAATGGTTCAAATACATAAAGTACGTAGGTATTATCGTCCAAACATTAAACAAAATTTTGCATGTACGGAAACCTAATTGCACAAACTGCATTACTGTTTGTAAGTTCACTATTCAAAGTATCAAGTCGTCGCTGTTTAAGTTGGCTGATCTTCTTCCATTTGGCTAGCGATAGCATAAGTTTCAGATGCATCAGCTTTACTGCATCGACTTTACCTTGGGCTTTGTAACATTCCATAAACAGTTGGAGATCATCAATGGCTTCGTGAATTGGACCTATGCCGGGAGGTATGGGAATGGCTTACACACATTCTCGTTTGTCTTCTGTAACAATGTTAACAATTTGGTCGTCACTGAGAATTTCTGTATCCATCTCGTTGTCGCAATTCATACATTCGTTGATCTCTCTTTCACTAAGGCCACCTAATCTAAGCTGCGTGCAATTCTCTATCATCTCAGTAACATCTTGATCTTCAGCTGTATCGTCGCCAGCTTCACCCTCAGTGTCACGTGTACCAACATTGAGGCCGTTGTACCAACATCCAGTCACTATCTATGGCTTGATCCGGCCTCAGGAGTCAGCAATCATAAACAAAGCGTCCTTGACTGTAAACGACTTGACAATTTCCGCAACCCTTTGTCTTCGTTGTGTTCTTCCAGAACAGCACGCAACATGTTACGGCAATAATACTACTTCATGGTTGCTACGACACCCTGGTCAAGCCGCTGGAGCTTTGAAGTCGTGAATTCCTTCATTGAGACTGGTGATTTTCTCTGGCAACATCGGACCGGAGACTCGAACTTCCTTTCCTCGTTGCTTTGATATTCACAGAAATACTGCCTGGATCAGTTGCTCATCGTGTGCTGGTTTCATGGATTTTCTCCTCAATTCATTGGATGTGTGACTTTGATTGATGAACGTCTCAATCCCTGGTCTTGCTTTCCTGATATCGAACACCGTTGCTCTTCCAATATTGTACTCCTGGGCGATCTTATATGCCTTTTCACCACGGGCAAGACGCTGTAGAATCTTGCTTCTCTGCTCTATTGTCAAGGGTGTTCGCTTTCGCTTCATAGAGATGGTAAATGTAGAAATATCGATCATTTATAGAACTAGAGTTTGCAGTAACTTACTTAAGACGAAGTCATTGAGTGAATGAACGACTTTGCTGCGCTTTTAAATCCTCCATCGTGTCAATCACTTTTAGGTGTTAACATCGTTTTCACACTGTTTCAAGGGACTGACTGACAAGAAGCCAACGGACTTACATGTGCATGGTTGAGATCCAAATAACAGTCCGATGCGTGTGTACTTTTGATTACACTATTAAAACAAAAGATGAACTTTTCACACTTTTACCTTGGTAACACCTCTTTGGTATAACGTTTTTGCATTTTAATTCAATGTTTTCACATGTCTTTGTAAATATTTATCTGGACCTGAAGATCTGGTTTGGATAATCCGAAATTCAGATATTAGGTGTTTGAATAATCGAGGTCTAACTGTATCGTGCAGAAGCAAAGACGACCTAGGAGCAGTAACGTCATGAGAAGGTTGGAAGATGAAAAATCCGGACCCGTAAATAGTCAGTACCTGTCAGGCTTTAAACATATGGGACATAAGATTGCTCTCGACTGCCCTGGTGTTCAGGGACAGAATTGCTTGGTTTTTGACAACTTAAAATGGAAATGTTACGTAGTATAAATAAAGAGATCTAATAGTAATTGGTAAAGAGAAAAAACTTCCAGTTAACATTAATATTTACTTATAAACGGAAACTAATGTACATTTGGGGGAAAAGTTAAAAATTCTTAGAAAAGTACTTTCTAACTAACTAAGCCTTTAGGGATACTTTTAGCCAAGTCAGCTAAGTGCTACGTAGCCTCTAAAGTCAAAGAAAACACAATTGTTAGTCAGCCATTTGGTAATTCAATCAAACCAAACTTTTCTGAAACTCGTAATTTGGCCAGCAACAAGCTATTTTTCCTTTAGTTTTTTTGTAAGGAATATTGGACCTATGTAGTAGTTTTTCATCGTTACAATGCGAGACAAATTTACTGACTTGCCATGGTCTCTTCCGAGCTAGACAACTGCTTTTGTGCTTTCCAAAACATCTTTAACTTAAATAATTGGCCTGCACTATAGAAGTTTACCTTATCTTTACCTGATCTAAATGTAAGAACAAATTTTTTTAAGTCCTGGTTCATTTGTTTTAAATATATTGTTTCCTTTTTCCTGTAACATAGATGACAGTAAAGTTAGTACATTTGCTTGATGAACATATTTCTCAAAGTCATTAAAATAGATGTAAAACATCATAGGGCCTAATATGGACCTTGGGGGACACCACAAAAAATGTTTAGCATTTCTGATTTACAATTTGCGACAACATAGAACTCTTTCCTGACCAACAGGTGGTCACAAACCAAGCTATGTTTGAGTACAGTGGAATAAAGTAAAGTATCGAACGCTTTAGAGAAAGAAAAAAGATTGCCGTCATCTGAAACTTTCCGGATGTTCTTTGTCAAGAGTACTGATGTTAGTTTTCTTGATTTTTGTTTTCTATAGCTAAACATTTGTTTTGAGACTGGGTTATTGTTTTCAAGATGTTTAATCAGTGGTCTCTGTACAGCTTGTTCTAACAACTTTTGAAAGTATAGGGAACAATGAGATTGGTGGAAAGTTATTCAAGTTATTATTATTTCTACTTTTGTATATCCCTGTGACCTTTAAAACGTTTCAGTCACCAGGTACCATGCCCGTAGTAAGTAACAACTTTATTATTAACTGCAATAGACCAGATATTCCTAAAACACCATCTTTTAAGATTCCTGAAGGTAAATATTTTTATCCAACAGCCTTTCATTGTTTCATAATTTTAAGCTCTTTCCCACGAAAATGTAACTAACATATTCAAATTTAAACAAACTGTTGGTAGCCAACTACCCGAGAAATAGAAACAGTTCAACTAGAGATATAGATAACGACATCAACGGTATATCAAGCACCCTTCTTGGAGATCTCGCGTTCGGCAGGAGAGGATGCTGTGACTCTTTGCTCGTCATCAAGCAAAAATCCCGCAACATCTCGGACCTATATCCACCAGTCCTACAACATTTCAGCTTAACATTGAAGGTCTAACCAGAGCCAGGTGTGAGGTGCTTCAACAACTATACCGCAACATTCAATTTCGGTAGTGCTGCTGCAAAAAATACACTGGGAGAACGACGATAGCATCAAACTGAATGGATATACACTTGGGGATGCTGTACGTCACTCATATCACGGTATCGCAACCCTTGTACGAAATTATTATTCTTTTTCAAAGATTGACAAATCCTCCTCAACAATCCCACTGCAATGATTGCCAATCAAACGTAGATCTGGCTCGATCCGTATCGTAAACATATAAAAACCACCCCGAACCATGTTTAGACGTCTTCCGGTCTTCCATAACCCCGTAATTTACTCGGGAGATTTTAATCGCCATCACACATCATGAGGCTATCGAACACACATCATGAGGCTATCGAAGTATCAACTCATATGGAGAGGGACTCATTCAATGATCATTCAATACTGATCTTAAGCTCCTCTATGATCACAAGCTATCCAAAACACTTTATTCGACAATTTGGAATATCTTTATCAATCCAGATTTGTCATTCTAAAACCATGAAGTAGTCTACCACATCCATGTCACATAACAGCGGTCAACACACTTTTTGCTGCTTTAGGTTTTTTCGAGTTGCTTTTTGTGTAATTTTGCCTGCTGAATTCAAATATGCATTCATTTGTTTGGGAAACATCAGGTTTTAGTGCTACAGCATGCCCCTCTTCTCTAATGCAAAATATGTATATCTAATCCTGAAGAACATTCTTCCCTAAACATTAAGCATAGCTACATTATTTACATATATACATTAGTTATCACATACATGTTTCTACTTCTTTTTTGCTGCTACTTCTTTTTTATTCGTTCCAAACATCATAACCTCTGTTTTCCCCTTTTTCATGTTTATGATAAGTTCATTATCTTATAACTATTTCGACAAAACACACAGTGCTTGTTTTAATATTTTCTCGATTTCTTTCCGATCCTTGTAAATGCAATAAAGGACAGTGTCGTCTGCGTACATTATCACTTTACAGTATTTCTGTATCGATGAACGTCCATTGAAATAAAGGAGAAAGAGTAGGGGGACAAAAATTGAGCCTGGTGGAACTCCACAGTAAATTGGGAGTGGTGTCGATAGTGTACCCCCATATTTGACTCTCATCTTCCTATTAAAAAGTTAATCATTGAACCACATTTGTTTATTTCCTGAATTCCAAATTCTGGAAGCTTATCCAGGATGGTAGAATGGCTGATGGTGTCAAATGCTTTGCTAAAATCGACAAACAAAGCACCTGTAAGGTTTCCATAGTCTATGGCCCTATGTATTTCATCAAAGAACAGCTCTGTTGCAATCTCTGTACTGCTGTTTTTACGAAAACCATACTGTTTTGAGGAAACTAGATTTTTCGATTCAAGATGGTTAATAAGTTTAAAGGAAAAAGTTTTGAAACACAATTTCAATGGGTACCCTGGCCTAATTCATATTTTCAAATTGTTTCGACTCTGTGTTCGCCATTTTAAAATACTGTTGCTGTAAACGACCAACTAGCTCTGGTATGCGCGGCCCGTGGAAAATTTAAATCTCCGAATAGGTCTCAATTCACTTTGACAATTGAGGCTTGGATAAAAACAAAGAAATATCTTGCAGCCGGCATTTTTTTAATCACTCGTACTCACATTACGAAACGTGTGATGCCGAACTTGAGAATCGTAGCATGAACTCTGATGGATTAGTCGATTTTATTCTCGAGGAGTACCAGATATAGAAATCTAGCCAAACGGGCTCCGATTCTAATCCATCGGAAGACAGTGACGAGGGTACCACGTGTGTCGAGAATACTGAGACAACTTCAAAAATCGCGGATATTTAAATGGCATTGGAGGCTGTCGAGAATCTCAAAACGTTTGTGCTAAACAAAGACGCTACCCATCTGCTAATTTCCGTGTATGCTCTGCAGAATGGACTGTGAGAACTTTCAAAATCGCAGTGCAGGCAAACTTCCATATTGAACTTTTTAAAGTGAAATTCTAGCTGTGGACTTTAATTCAATCTTGCCCGCATTGTGTTAGCTCAGGTTTTGATCAGAGTACTTTAATTTGTGAACTTTTATGAACATCTATGGACTTTTATTTTTCTTATCATGTGTTATGATGTGCTCTTGGCTTGAGAAATTATCAATAGACTCTCTTCATGGGTATCACTCTCTTAACAATTTTATGTCAATGGGTTATTAAAGTCATTACAGAAATGTGCTGCATTTTGTGATCACGTATTGATCCGGTAATCATAATTAAGGATTAATTTAGGCTTGTTTCTGACTGGTGTTTAGCTAGTACAAACAAGCCGTAAACAAATAGGGTGTGTTGTTATTTCTTTCTTTTGAAAGATGAGCGAATGCGTGTAAAAATCTGGACCACATTGAGTGTAAATTTTATAACAATTATATTAAAATGTTAAGTTTATTACAATAAAGGGAGTATAATGGAGAATATTGTTTTATTTTTTATTTCAATGTCCGTCCAATAAACAGTTTACAGGGAAATTGCTGCCAAAACAAATGCACCCGTTATTTCCATTAAAATGATCGTTGGGTTTGGACTTCTCTCACGTGCTGCCCTCATCTAGAAGTGAGATTGGCATCGGTATCAGAGACATATCCGGGGATGGACCACGGCAAACGTGGAACCGGTACATATCAAACTTTATCGATGATGACATCATTCAACTATGGATAAAATCTATCGATGTACCCGGGTTGGGATACCTGCTAATGCTCTCTGATGCTCTGGACGTCTTCTGCCTTCCTCTGAAAGTTGAACTAAAATAAGAATTAATGTTTCAAATTGCATTTTGCAGTAAGATACCAGTTTTATTGCAACACATGGAAAACCTATCCCTACCCCTCGGTCAAGCTTGGTGGTTGGTTACTGAACCGTTCACGACGATCTCATTCCGGTTCAGTATTCACGGAGGTCGGGTCGGTACGACCCTGCTAACGCGACCACCTGGGGCTGGTCCAGTCGGTGGTCGAATTACCTGGGTTCCCTTGTATATAGATGTCGCAGGATCAAAATTCCTTACTCTTCAAATTACTTGACAATATTTGAAAAGTCTGCCATTATATTATTAAAAGTGAAAACGTTCTTTGCACATTGCCAAATTTTTGCTGGTTTAGAGCTAAAAACAGAAGCTTGAACAAAATAATGTTTTTATCAGTTTTTCTCTTCTTCTTCTATCTTTTACTCTGCTTTTGGCTCAGACATTTATAAATGGGGAGCCATAATCATAATAATGTCTTGGTAAGCATTTCTTTAAAATAAAGTCAGGGCCATCTATTCGGACCCAAAGGTTCTCAAGTTCTGATTCAACAATGTCATCGAAATTAATGCTATCATTCTTCCACCGTGCTGGGAAGAAAAGAAGTGCTTCTAAAAACGATTTAACTTCGGGTTTAAATAAAATTTGTTGCCCGCAAAAGCATCAGTGAATGAAGCAGGAAATTCACAATGCAATGGCATTGAATAAGGACGGTAAACTAAAGCAGAAAACTCACAAAGAACTACATCATTCAGTAATTTAGTAAGAATGCCCACCACACGACTAAATTTTTTAGGCTCTTTGACAGTGGGTATTAATGAAGTGTGTCTGCAATAAAAAGCCCTGTTTGCAAACACATCCACAGATTCCCGTTTACCATGGTATTTCTGAACACCCATATGTATACCTACCTCAAAATCATAGTAACATTTTCTTGGGACTCGGGTGGTGCTTGCCACTGCAGCAGACCGACTATAATCTGCACTTACTCACATCTAAATAAACAAGCCTTTTCAGCGATAGTGTCTAAGAATAGCCCTATTTCAGATTTTCATTTCCTATTAGTCAGTATCCAAATCCTACCTTCCCTTAACCAATGAAAAGTTATTATGTTAATTTCTTTTATCATATTGACCCAGTTAGATTCACTACCTTCGTTCTTTTTACAATGCAGTATGTAAGGAGATATAAATAAAGAACGTGGCTTAGTAAGAAACACTTGTTCCTTAAGACAGACAACAAAGATACAGACACACCGTGACCAAAAACTATAACTCTCCAAGAGGAACAAAACGTATTGTTTACACACTACGTCTCATAACATGATACATATCTGATAACAGCTCAATCATGGTCAAGGTCACAAGCTCGTAGTCATATGCAATCACCCCCTTCTTAAACTCTTCTAGAAAACAAACTGGCCTTACTTCTTTTTTATTAGTCCTGAGTTAGGTCTTACAGAAGAAAAGAGCAGCAAACCACAATTCTTCTAATGGCATTGAGATTTAAAATAGCAGAGTCATTAATGGTCGATATTACCAAGAAATGAAACGTCGCCAGGGAAAACTTCTGAAATCTTAGCAACATCTGGAAGTTAAAATTTAATTGACGTTATATAGAATTGATGAGAAAGTAGTCATTTCTTGTGCTTATCAGCGCTTATATGTGGATGTCAAGGCAAGAATTCTCATTAGCTTACAAGGAAATGCCGATGTAGTGAAGAAATGCACATCAGTTTGATAAGATTAGTAGTTTGTAAAAACAATCAAATGATACATCGAATACTAGAAACTAAAGCCTACAGCTCAGACATTCTTTGACTCATCTCTACAATGATTATAGAGAGTATATCAATATTTTCTTAGTCTTCCTTGATAAAAGAAGCATTCGTTGCATCTTTGATCAATTTTAAGTGTTTAGACCAAATAAGAATGTTAGAACCTCTCTCACTCTGCCTTTCTCTCCTTCTCTCTCTCTCTCTCTCTCTCTCTCTCTCTCTCTCTCTCTCTCTATTTCCCTTTTCTGTGGGGAACAAGATAGAGCGCCCCTGTCTCTCTCTCTAGATGTTCACACGATTTGGTTCCCCAAATTTTTTCTAGAGTTTATAAAAAAACAGGAAATTTTAGGACAAAATTTCACTGTTTTCCTAAAATTTGAAAACCTTTTGTGGCTGTGAGATACTTTTGCAATAGAAAACGAAACGTAGAAGGAATAACTGAATATGTTGAATATGAATATCCAGTCAAATAGCACGTTTCTAAAAGTGTATAGATAATGTACTTGCCTCAAAATGACTCTTCAAAGGGGTTTTGAATCAATTTTGAATTATTTTTCATTGTATCATTAAAATTAGGCAATTAAATTAAGTTAACCAAAACAAACTTAGACTACCTGTAGAGTTAGCAACATTTTGAATAGTTTTGCCTTACTTTCGATGAATTTTGACTTAGTCTACTTTTCATTACGTTATCCGAATTAACTGAGAAAAATTCGTAATTTTTCAATTCCGCAGTTAGCACTTAATTTACAAAATCCAGAAAGAAATACAATTAAGAAACGACATAATGTTATACAGCGCAGAATGCAGATAATTAAGGACCTCTCCTCCAAGTTCCTCTAAATATTAGACTGAGTTGAACATTTTGATAACAACTAATCCTTTCTTTCATTTCGAATGTGTTTTTGATCTCACTGCTACGTTCACCAAGAAAGATTTAAATACAATGAAGAAAAAAAGTATCGACACTTTGGTGAATATTTAACCATGTCCAAAAGTTACAATAAATATTTAGAAGCGGTGCGAGTACAACACATTACTTGTTTGTCCACTACAGACTCACAGTTAAGCGTGTTTGCTTGGTAATAAACAAGTCATAAAATTGCATGATTATTTGCATAGGATTTTTAACTACCCAAGAGATTGGTTCCATGTATTTCACTTTCTCATACCGATGTATATTCAGGGCGCAATCCAGTGATACAGAGGCTGGGCAAAACTGCCTCTACAATAAAATCCCCTCCATATCCTGTATATTTGAATGACTTGCCGGAAATGCATTTTTTCGTTTCCACACTATCAGCATAAAATCCTTTCCCACGAACTACAGAAATACAAATCTTACAAAATTCATTTGCATTGTAGTCTTTGAAAGTCATGAGAAGTTTTTCTACTGATGCAACAGATATAGTCCATAAGCAAGTGATTTCCTTTTTTGGATCCAGTAATGTGGTATCAAACTCAGGCAGTGGCAATTTTCCTGCTCTGTTAACTAAAGTCCCTCCACAATTTGAAACTTTGTAGAAGAAAGAAAAAGGGATATAAAATAAAACTAAATAGGAAACAAGAATCAAGTGATCACGTGAACACACACAAACACATATATATATATGTATATATATATAATTTAACAAATGAATATGAAATGTCATCAGCAACAGTGCTCTACCACATTAAAACCTAGGAGCTATCCTATAATCAGATATCCGAGTGAGAAAAACTCGTTTTTCTTACTCATATATCTGATTATATCTATATATTTATGAATCTATAAATGTATATATATACATGTATTTATACATATTTATACATATATGTATACATATAATATATATGATTAAAAATGTAATTAAAAAATCCATGTAGAATAAAAGACATTTGAAGGCTTTAGAACTGGATTTAAACTTTTCTTTTCCAACCTGAGGCGTCAATGATCTAAAGATAATAAGTGATGTTCATCAGATGTGACTATGAGGTTATCAAATTTTTGTTACAGTAAGGAATAATGGAGGTGTGCTTTAAGCAAAGAAAGTGTTTCCAATGATATTCGATGTTTTGGCCACATTGAGGTCAGATTTCTAGTCAAGCAGGGATTTAATTCTTACCTGGTACGATTTTAACTTGCACCTGTTTATCTGATATATATTTTTAGGCCTCGTATTGACAGGGTGATTCGGAACCTTTGAAATTTTTCTAGGTTATATTTTACTTGGCATTAGGTTTCCAACCCTAACAAAATACAACAGTTCCATTTACTGGGAAGGCCAAAAATAAAACACACAATGAGAGGAGTCAAGTAAAATAGAATGGAAATTACATCTTGATATGGTTTTATATTATCGTCAATCCCATTCTCAGCAAAATTCTCCACATATTTACTGGTTTATAGATAAAAATGTTCACTATTTTTATACGTACTTTACATAATTGACGTTTGTGCTATTGTTTATAAAAGGGAATTAGTTTTAAAGCCACCATACGCGTAATTTATTCAGGATAAAATATTTCTTTACAAAGCTTTCGTTATTTCATCAAAACGTAAAAAAATCATTAAAAAGACTGCAAAGAAATTCATTAGCATAACATTTTTATCTTAAAAAGCTACTAGTTCTTAAACTCAATTGCTGAATAAGGCTGTTGCAATTAATATCCTGTAGTAGGAACATTAATATTAACTCTTTCATGGGTTTAAATACACGTCATGATCCCTAATTCATATACCTTATACATTGAGCTAACAGAGTCTTGTCTGTTGGCCAGGCAACAAAGACTACATGTTTACTGCAACAAATTTTAACAAAAATCCGATGGCGACTCTATCTTTATCTTACCTTTATCTTATCTACATAACCATAAAACGTTTATTAGATTGCAGCAATACTATGAACTGTTTTTCTCTACATTTTTATAGATTTATCTTGGAAATAACCAACATAAGATACCCTAAATTATACTGTATTTGAACTTTTATTTTGCTCATTGTGGAAAAGTCAAAAGGGGTTGTTTCTCCGAAATATAGCAAGTCCTAATTTGTGTTTAATAAGTAGAGAGTGGTATCTGTAAGATAGATGCATTATCTGACGTGTTAGAACTGTGTAAAAGGAAACTAGAAGAAATGGGGAAAAGTTAATAACTTGAGGTATTTATGGGTGTATGTCCAAGGGCATATTGCGACGACAACCTGTAACTCCAAATGCAGATAGCCTAATGAAACCTAAAGCTTTAGAATCATCAAAGGCCTTTTAAAAAAGGTATTGGAAAGGTTTTTAGAAACATAGTTAAGCCTATTATTTAATTCTAAAAAATACTACCGTTTTGCATCAAATGTTTACTAAGAAGATAAGTTTGTTATAAATCATCTTACTCAGGCTACTATATATATCTCCTGCAGAAGTAATCGCATAGTGACGTCTAGTGTTACTAGATGCTGTGCTGATATCTAGGAGCTGTGTATCCTTCCAGGGCAATTGCGTCTTGAAAATATCGTTCCAGTGAGTTGTATGTCTTTCTAATAAATGACCATTGGTACTTACTACCAAAAGCGTAGGACCAACGCCGGGAACAAGTTGTTTAAAGTCGCCAGATGTAACAAATGTCCAGTTTCTGAAGCCAGTTTTTTCAGGATCTATGCAAATTTCAGCCCTTTTCGGTATTGGTGTGTAGTAAATAGATCTTGTTTCACCACTGAATCCCCAGCATCCATGGCTGTTACAAGTAATCTGTAAAAAGTTGATAATATTAAAATTGATTTGGTTTTGTTTCAAATAAAGTAAACTAGAAAACGACCCTTGCAAAATTACCGCCAAAGCACTAAATAACAAAATCTTCACAAAATGTAAAAATCCTATTTTGTTTAAAAATTATTCTGACTCTTAGTTTTATTTTTCTACATTTTGCTTGTGACTGTATGCCACTATGTACATGATTAACAAACCACTGTATTAGTATTCTACATATGTAAGCATAATATCTTCGGTTAATTAAATTGTGTATTAGTGGAGTGTCCAAAGCTTAAGAAATTGGACCCCATTTTTACTCAGTTCTTTAGACAAATCAAAGTAGACCATGTCGAGAGCTATGCGGCGCTGTGTAACCCCAGGAATTAATGCTAGAAAAGTTATGATTTGTTGATTCGGAACCGACAACTATTCTTTCTTTGTTTTAACTTTTTATGATATTATCTGTCACTCCCCGCATTCTATGCGTCCATTTACAACATTTGTAGATCGATATACCGTATTTGATCTATTTAACGCCCTCTTCCTCTTTAACGCCTCTTCCTAATTAATGCCCATCTTAAAGTGGAAAAAGTTAATTAACGCCCACTTCCTTTTTAACGCCACCTTTCTATTTAACGCTCCCTTTCTATTTAACGGCCCTGTACGCACCAAAGGGAGCGTTAATTAGAGTTTTATACACGAGGAATACAAACTACACAGTGTAGTTTTCAACATGTATTTGTTTTCTTAAATGGAAACATTTGTTGTTCATTGTTCGCGTTATGTTCCAGATAAGAGTATTTAAAACCCACTTTACCTTTCTCTATATCAGCATCAAGAATTGAAGCCGATTTTTTGTGTTTTGATAATGCCTTGAATGTCGCTGACAACACAAGTCCAAGTTCCCGATAATGAGGATGGTGACATCTCTTGTCAGTGTGGAGAGGTTCAGACCATGCAACATCTCCTTGTTTGCCCACTCCTACTCACATCCTACACCCAAGAGGACATATCTAATGTAAACCCAAGTGCCACACAATGCATCCAACACTGGACTGGAATCGTCTGATGATACGAAGTGACTCCAGGAGAAGAATAATTAGTGACTCTTTCTCCACCTTGATCCTGAACATGACCAACAATGGGAAATTCTTCTTACATTATCATCATCATAAATCTACACCGTCTTTGCAGCTCCCTTTAGTAATACAACTATTTCACGCCGTAAATAAAACGTTAGTAAAATACCTTTTTAGTGGCCAAATACTTGTAAGGGTGGCTGTAGGAATCATTATCTATCTTTCACACTGACAAATTGTACTGTACAATTTGTATTGTATACAAACTAACCTTACTCAAGGAGATAAAAAAGTAAAAGTAAAACTCTAATGACTTTTACTAAATGATTATTTCTGTGAGTCAGCTGTGTCAGCTCTACTTTACAGTATGGACTTTTCTGGTGTTGAGCTTTTATTAGAAGAATGCCAATAAAACACTAATGAAAAGGAGCTCCTCTTCTGATAGCAGAATCAGAGGAAGTAAAACATATTTTGAGTTGCACAACAATCAAGAAGAAGGAAGAAAAACTAGTGAGAGAGTATGATTATCACTATAATCATTGTCACTGCTTCTCATACAGCACTAGCTGTAAAACTTCTCCATCTTACAACTCACCACATAATACATTCCAAGGGCTTAGCAAGGCTTTTAAAGTAAGTTAAACTCATAATCCATTTTTAGGAGTCGTATCACATGATTATGTAAGCAGGCTTTTCTATATCAGTCTTACTTAAAATTCCAGTTGTAGTCAATTAATAATTAAGCGTGACATTATTGCTTTCTAACTTTTAATCAGAATATTAGAAATGAAGACATATACTTGGTAAAAAAGCCAAGAAACGGGAAAAATACTAGATCAGCATGGCAGTAGGAGCTCCCAAGGAAGCCTTGATGTGTTTTCCTGGGCAAAAGAACATCCCTTTTTCTGAGCTGTGAATTGGATTTTCTGACAATCAAATTAGTGCATTAGGATTAAAATTGTAATGTTTAACGCCTTTCAAAATTCCGCATGAGGCAACGCAGATAGAACCTCACTGACAAATACAATGTACGAGCTAACACTGAGAGTTAAAAGGATAACAAACAATCATATTCTGAGACAAAAGTGACCACGCAGATGAGACAGGAAATTTCAATAATATGTATTTAATTTTTTTAAATTTATTTATTCATTTATTTATTAATTTACTTATTTACTTATTTATTTATTAATTTGTTTATTTGTTTATTATTTTTTTTGCCTCACACAAAAGGATGATTAGTCTTAAGTTTAATTTCATCTCTTTAAAATTTCAACCTGAAAGAAATTGATGGTTGTTTAACTTCTTTCAATTTTTATGTGGTTTAATCAGGAATTTTGAATAAAAACGACAGCAACAAAAAACAATTTTAAAATATTCAAAAACAATTTGAAAATTAACATGCCTAAAAACTAATTTTCCTTCATTTTTCGTGAAATATCAACGGGAAAATTTATAAGCTTATTCCCATTGCATTGTTCCCCCCAAGAAGAAACTTTTTTATGAAAGAACTTCAGTTCAGCTCCAAAACTNATTATTTATTTATTTACTTATCTATTTATTTTTATATTATTTTTTTTGCCTCACACAAAAGGATGATTAGTCTTAAGTTTAATTTCATCTCTTTAAAATTTCAACCTGAAAGAAATTGATGGTTGTTTAACTTCTATCAATTTTTATGTGGTTTAATCAGGAATTTTGAATAAAAACGACAGCAACAAAAAACAATTTTAAAATATTCAAAAACAATTTGAAAATTAACATGCCTAAAAACTAATTTTCCTTCATTTTTCGTGAAATATCAACGGGAAAATTTATAAGCTTATTCCCATTGCATTGTTCCCCCCAAGAAGAAACTTTTTTATGAAAGAACTTCAGTTCAGCTCCAAAACTTATCATTACTGAAACAATTTTGTGCCAATTGATAATTAAGCAAGGAAACCAGTTATTTGGAATGTAAAATTTTCTGTTTAGAAACCTTAATTTGTAACCTGTGTAAACAAATAAATGTACATAAAAATGCAGAAATTTGCATACAAATCTATAAAGTTCTCTTTGAAGATCAAAGAAAAAAGATAAGACAGGTGATTTTGCTTCTATGGAGAATAAGAATACGTGATTAAGAAAAATATTTTTGTAATAGCAATATTCAAACGCCTGCAGAGAGAAATGATAAATACATGCTTATCCAACTACCTAGCCTTCAGGGGGTAAAATTTTCAGTTAATCAGAGCTTCACATGATCGGCTAAAGAACACAAAAACTGATTAATATTTCCATGGTTGTACTCAGCATTTACTAACTGTTATTTCCATAATTTCAGGCGTCACTTAGGAAACATAAGTGTTAAGCTTCAGTCGCCGTAAGTAATTTAAAAAGCTATATTTGAGTATATTACATTTGAAGATACCCCTCTGATAGGACCCAAAGGATTGATATAACCTAAATATGTTTGTATCAGTAATGTAGCTACCATATGAAGCCTACATACACAATTCTGGGAAAATGTTATGTTTAAACACTTCTTCTTACTAAAAGGGTAGTCCATTTTTTTCTTTCTACATTATAGATTAAAACTGGAAATATTTTGCATATTCTTTCTTTAAAAATACAAATTAAATGATGATAAATTAATGCTCAGTTTTTATAAAAATTCATATTCATATATGAGAATGCCTCAGAAATAAGTTCTCTCTTTTTCAGGATACAACGGTGATTATGCATAAATAGTTCACGAAGGTGGTAAGCGTAATTTTTATTTAGATTATGTTAAGATATAAAAAGATACAAAAATTAAGCAGGAAAATTACGAAAAAGTAAGCAGATATTTTGATTAAAATAAGTTGACTCCATGTACAAAAACGTAAAATTGCTATAAATTACCAAACTGACTTAACAAAAAAATTAATTCTGACAAAAATATGTAGTGTCGAAACCATAATATTTTGTTTCTTGAGATGTTAAGACCTGTCTTGGCTTGTTCATATTCACCATGTTTTCTCTTGGGCTAACACGATGTAAAAGTCAACTATGTCAATACATCGTGAGTTTAGTAACATAGCGATGTCAGTTACATTTATTGAACTTTATTGAGATTAATAGGTGAATATTAAACAGAAATCTTGAATCCTTTTCTACCCAAAGAAAGGGATAGATAGATAGGCTGATAGATAGATAGATAGATAGATAGATAGATAGATAGATAGATAGGCTGATAGATAGATAGATGGATAGATAGATAGATAGATAGATAGACAGATGATAGATAGATAGATAGATAGATAGATAGATA